>PVIJ01004619.1:0-25000 GCA_004024925.1 Scalopus aquaticus
AGTAGAGGGGAGGAGAGAGGGGAGAGGAGGGAGAGAGGAGGAAGGAGAGAGGGAGGGAAGGAAGTGAAAGGGAAGGAGGAAGAAGGGAGGGAGGGAGGGAGGAAGGAGGAAAGAGAAGAAGGGAGAGAGCAAGGGAGGCAGACACAGGCCTGGAGCAGACGCCTTCTAGAAGCTGACCTGTCTTTGGGGCACTGGTTCGGGTGTTTCCAGGGACTTCTCCGTCAGTGCCTGCAGCGTGAGGCTCTCGGGGCGCTCTGCTCTCTGTGGGACCTCTGGCCCCAACCTCTCCACCCCTTGCCCCTACTCACCCAGTTTCCTCTTCTCTAAGGGAGACCTCTTTGGGCCCCACACTGTCAGGGACCAGGTTCCAAAGGGCCAGTGGGGCTGGGTGCTGTGAGGCCAGTGAGGCTGCTGAGAGGGGCGGCTTGTGTGCTCGTGCTGGCAGCCTGCACGGGGCGGGGCTCCTGTGAGGTGCCATGGCCAGCCCACGCTTCCATGTTGCCTGGTCATTCCGTCCCCGGAGATGCTTCTGTGGGCACTGGGCACAGTGGGGGGAAGCAGCAGTTGCCCCTCACAAAGATGCCCGCTATTCTAACCCTTAGGGAGGCCAGTTGGGATGGGCCAGCCCACTGCCCCTACCCCTTGGACAAGGGGTCCTCGTGCTAAAAGATTACTCCATCTGCCTAGTTGGGCTCCAACCCACTGGTCAGTGGCCACTGGGGCCCCTGGTAGGCCTGGCACCCCCAGTCTGGACACCCCGCAGTTCGGGGGAGGCTGGACTGCAGCCCTCACTGTAGCTGTTCCCCAGGGCATGATCTCTGACGGGTCAGGGAGGGGCGGAGGGTGCTGGGCCCCATTTTGAAGAGTTTTAAATTCCTCTGTTGATTTTTCCCCTCTCCCTCCCTTAGGTTCCAAATCCAATTCTAGCTCCTGGCCAGCTGGTAGAATTAAAGGATTAAGGGCTACCCAGGTCTTAGCCCGATATGAAAAGATTTCACCGAGAGGCTCATAGTTCAGCATCCAAAGCCAGGGAAATCATCCCGTCCGCGCCGGGTATTGTTTCGAAAGCCTCCCTGGAACCACCTTTTGAGCTCCTGGCTGAGGCATCACTGCTCCACTTATCTCTTAAGACCTCGCTCATAATTGCTTGGTGTCCAACAAGCAGGGAGGACTCGAGGTGTTATCTGGTAAGGGCCCTCTAATCCAGTTCAGAAGGACAGAGTGGTCATCACGGTGCCTCGGAATCCTTCTAAAGTCAACGCAGAATTTCACATGAGCCCGAGCCACTTTCTGAGAGCCCCAGGGACAAACGCAGGTGTCAGGCCCTTCGGGGGCCCCGACAGAGGGAGTGGGGGTGCCGAGCGGGTGCGGGCTGGATGGACAGACCAAGTGGGGCATGTACTCTAGTGTGTGCTGGAGGGGCGTGCGGCTGCATGTGGGCACATGTGTGTGCACGCAGGCGTGCGTGTGCGCGCACAAGTGTGCATTGTGCATGCGTACCTGGGCATGCACATCGGTGTGCGTGTGTGTGCCCACACAATGTGAGACGCATCTGTGTAACACACACCTGTATGCACATGTGTGTGCATGTGTGGACTCTGCACGAAGGTCAGAGGCGTGGGTCTGGGCCAGGCCCGTGGGCTCATCTGCCCGTGGCACAGCACCGTGCAGCGGGCGGCGGGAGGGTGGCGGAGGTGAGCATGAGTCAGAGGCTGCACTTTCACGGGCCCATGGGGAGCTTCCTGACAAACGCTGTTCCTCTTCGGGGTGGGGGACAGCAGCGTGCCACTCCATATGGGCACACCTCCATCTATCAGCCGACTGTCGCCCTTCATGGGACACAGGCGCGCCTCTGACTGATGGTGCTTTGTGCAGACGTCACGGGGCCTCCGCGCAGGTGCAGGCTCGGATGCCAGGATCCCTTGGCGCCTCGCAACGGTTCATCTACCTGCAGCTGACAAATGGCGTTCCCTTCCTCTCACGCAGTGGCGAGGGCGGCTTCAAAATGCTTCTGAGAGCTAAGCCAGTCTCCCTGCGTGCGTGAGGAGCTGAGTCCCCAGGACCGCCAGCCACACCTGCCTGCCCTCTGCGTCCACTGGAAGGTCGAGGGCCAGAGCCCCTGCCTGCCGGCCCCCTCCTGCCCAGGCTGTGAGCTGCCGGCCAGCAGCTCCCCACAGACCTGCTCCATCCGGACCAAGCAGCCAGGGAAGCTGGAAGGCAAATAAGAAAGGACTAGTGTGTCTGTTGGGGTCTTGGTTTGGGTGCCTTCAAAGGAGACCCCCAGGGAGGCAGTCCCAGTGAGCTCAGCTGTGGCGGGCAGTGAGAAAAGGAAAGGAGGCAGCCAAGTGGGGCTCTCAGCCCACAAGTGGTTCCTGGGCACCATGCTCTGGGTTGGGGGGGCGGTGTACACAGCGCTCTCAGTGAGGGCTACTCCAGGGGTGCTAGTTACTTGGCCTCTGGCTGGGAGGCCGAGGGTCTTCTGAGGCTTTGGAGAGGCTTCGGGGACAGAGATGCAGGAACAGTGCCTGGCGCTGCAGCAGCCCCTAAGGCCTGTGAGGCAGGGGCGGGACCCGCAGCATCCCCTAGATGGGCTGGCGAGGGTGCGTGTCCTGCTCACGGTCAAGGTACCGGGGCAGGAAATGTGGGCGATCCCTTGGCTCTGACTCTGCTGACCTGCTCTCCGTTGCCCCCCGCGGGGATTCCTGACCTGTCCTCCAAGGGCATTGCCCCCTTACCCCTGGGCAGGCCCCCACCCTCTACCCCAGATAAACACAGTCCCCACCCGCCAACCACTGGCCAAGGGTGCTTGCATTGCTGGTGCAGGCCAGGCCAGGCACCGGGCACGGACTCTGCTGTCCACTCGGAGCTGAGGTACGATGTAGAGCCAGTCACCTCCACCTGGGAGTCTCATTCTTCCCACCTGAAAAGTGGGTGACCTGCAGACAAGCAAGCCGGAAAGCTAGAAAACTGGAGTGCAGGCGGGGACATTAGTGTGAGTGCCTGTTTAACTTAGTGTAGCAGTTCTAGATGGACACGGAGAATGTCTGCCAACCTGTGCTCTGCAAGGGTTTGTGTCCACACACGTTTCACTGCTCGTGAGCTGAGGGGATTCAGAAGCAATGACACCTCAGCAGACCTTAGTTTCCATTACTATTCTCAAAAACAGGGGCCAGAGGTCTTTGAAGGAAAGTTAATTCTAAGACAGGAATAGGAAACATAGAAGCTGAGCCTTGAGTCTAGTAACAGTGTCAGAAAATCAGAACGCATTCTACACGCGCGCGCGCGCATACACACACACACACACAACAGTGATGGGGGTGCATGAAAGGGACACAGGAACCAACTCAAAGAGCTTCCAATGGCCACAGCTGGAACAATTTGAGTCACAAGGTAAATAATGTAATAAATATAGATAATCCCTGACTTATCATAGCTCAACTTACGATAGTTCAACTTAACATTTTGCCACTCCATGATGGTATGCGAGTCATACGCATTTGTAGAAAACATACTTTGATTTTTGTGATGTCTTCTTTTCTAAGGTGAGTGATATGCAGTGAGATATTGTCTTGAGAGGTTGGGCAGCTCCAGCAAGTGGAAGCTTCCAGGTGGCCCCACAGGCATGAGGGTGAACACCCGATATGCCCCTGTGTGGCCTGGGTAAGTGTTCCAAGTGGGTTTAAGGTAGACGAAGCCGAGCGATGATATTCAGTAGTTAGTAGGTATTTCTATCAAATGTCTTTTTGACTTATATTTTTAATTTATGATGGTTTTGGGGGTCACAATCCCATGGTAAGTAGAGGAATATCTGTATTAAATGATAACCCAATGTGTAAAATACAGGCCATGAGTCCTTACTGAGGTAGACATGACTGAATAAGTAAATGGGGTGAATGAACAAGGCTCCTCTGTAGAACTCCCAGTTGCTTATGTAGCTAGTCTACCCTCGAGCAGCTGGATTATGATTCACACTCCTTATGTGAGGCTGCATGTAATGCTTTCTTTTGATGGTGTATTACAAAGAGTAACAGAAACTCAACCTCAGCCAGGTGACCAAGGTCAACATCAACAGTGACAGGTCACATTGGTCGTCTGAGGTGATGGGAATGGCATGTTTCTTCTGTCTTCCTCCCATGAGCCTATAACCAGCAGAATCCAGAGAAAGATACCAGACAAACCCACATGGAGGGACATTCTGCGAATGACCTGCCCTGTGGTCCTCAAATCTGTGACCGAATGAAAAACATGGGAAGTTGGAAAAATAGCCACAGTCTAAGAGATCTGTTGGGAATTAAAAGATCCCGAGGAGGGCCTCCCTGGTGGCGCAGCGGTTAAGCGCTGTGCTGTGGAGCTGTCGGCAGCAGTGATGTGAGTTCGACGCCCAGCCGGGGAGAATCCCACATGGTGCAGCAGACCTCTCCTGCCTCGCCCGCTGCTCCCCTCAGCAGTGTATTTCTGATCTGCCTGTTCTGCTCCCCACTCTGTCTCTGGTGAAGCCTCTCGTCACTCCACACCTCTGGCCTGTACCCCAGCTTGTATGTATAAATAAATAAATCTTTAAAAAAAAAAAAGATCCCAAGGAAACATGTAACTCAGTATTCCCAGTGGGGTCCTGGAAGAGAGAAGGGACACCAGGAGAAAAGTAAGACATCTGAACGAAACATGGTTCATAATAACGTGTCAATACTGGCTCCTTACTTAGGACAAATGTACCACAGTAAGACAGAAGATGTTAACAATA
Organism: Scalopus aquaticus; assembly: GCA_004024925.1. Classification (NCBI taxonomy): domain Eukaryota; kingdom Metazoa; phylum Chordata; class Mammalia; order Eulipotyphla; family Talpidae; genus Scalopus; species Scalopus aquaticus. Next base: position 4,742 of record PVIJ01004619.1, read on the forward strand.
GGAGAAACTGAACTTTTCTGTAAATCTAAAACAATGCTAAAATTAAGATCTTTTTAAAAATGGGACAAGGGCTGCCCTGTTGGTGCAAGGGGTTAAATCTAGCACTATGAAGCTATCCACAAACACTGTAACACGAGTTCGATCCCCAGCCAGGGACCTACATGGCACAGCAGACCTCTCCTGCCCCGCTCGCTGCTCCCCTCAGCAGTGTATTTCAGTAGATCTGCCTGTTCTGCCCCCCACTCTGTCTCTGGTGAGTCCTCTCATGTCCCCCCCATCTATCACTTATACCCCAGTTCTTGCATGCATAAATAAAAAATTAATCTTTAAAAATAATAGAAAAATAAAAATGGGGCACCTCTCCTTGTGGCAGCTCAGTCATCAATGAAGATCTCCCCTCCTCACCCCAGGACTTCTCTTCCTCTCTGGGCCTCAGTCTCTCCATCTGCTAAAGATGGGCTGATCCCCAAGCCCCACCTTGGCAGACTGATTTCCTTGATGCACCACTTCAGCGGCTAGAGAAGCCTTTTTAACTAGGGAGACCTAACCTAACAGCTGTTTCTTGCGGGGCAGGCAGATTTGGAGCATCCCCCAGAAGGGCGTTTGGGGGAGCAGGCTAAGCTTGGCCCGAGGCCATCATTCTAGCACCTCCTTGCTGGGCCTTCCCCGTCACAGACAAGCCCCAAAGCTCCCTTGTTCTCCCAACCTGTCTTGGGAGCACTTGGCAAGGGGTGTGGTTTGCTGAAGTGAGGTTGCAGCGGTGTGTTTTAGTGCACTGTTTCCTGGGGACCGAGAATGAAAATGTCAACAGTTCAGAAGCTGTGCACTGAAGGCACCTCGATGGCGGGTTCTCAGAAGGGTATTCCAACTAAATTGCAGAAATAAATATGCAGCTTCCTCGCTTTTGATGAGCAATCTCTGTGCAAAGCCTGAATCCTCAGGGGCAGAGCGTTCCTCCGTGGGAGACAGCCATTTCCAGCGTCTGGTTTCGGGGGCTCTTCAGTAGAGTTTGTCCTTCGTGGCCAGAAAGACTCAAACTTCACAAGATTCACCCAGCGCCAGGGAAAAGCCCAGAAGTGTTAAGAAAAAGAGCCAAGAAAATGCACAAAGGTCCTCCCTGGTGGTGCTTGGGTTAAATTTCAGCACTATCAGTAGCTATCTGCAGCCACTGCAGCACGAGTTCGATCCCCAGCTTCCCACATGTGCTTCCCACATGTGCTTCCCACATGGCACAGCAGACCTCTCCTGCCTCGCCCGCTGCTCCCCTCAGCAGTGTACTTCAGTGGATCCGCCTGTCTGCTCCCCACTCTGTGGCACACCTCTGGCCTGCACCCAGTTCTTGTATACATAAATAAATAAAAGAAATCTTTTTTTTTTTTTGAAGGAAAATGCACAAAGATATCCCATAGAAAAAGAGAGTCCACAGCCTAAGTCATCATAGTGTGTCTGTTCACAAAGGGGCCACCCCGGTCCCACAGGAGCTGGGAGAGTCCCCTCAGAAATGAGCCGGCTGGGTAGCACCTGCTCACCCGCAAGCCTTGTCCTTGCTGCTCCTCGCTGCCGGCCACCTTGGGAACCTGGGCCCTTTGGGGACCGAGGAGAGGGAACAACTTAGCCCCATTTTGCGCCTAAGCAGGTCAGGCCAGGGTGCCGGGCTTCTGGGACATTTGTCCCACAGTCCCCGGGTGTGGCTGGCCCTCCCTGGCCCGACAGGAGTTTGGTGGCAGTGTTTCTCCACACTGGCAGGATAGCACCTGAGACCTTCCAGAATGCCCGGCTGTAGTTGAATGGATGGCAAATATTCTCCTGCAAACAGGAAGAACAAACCTCCACAAATCCCCAAACCTGTTAGCTGGAAAATATTCCAAGATCAACACATTTTAATTCACTAATTAATACAGCTAAAAGGCATTTTTCATATTAGACTTATTAAAATCACTTGTATTTAAGTGTTTTTGAACTCATATTTTCCGATGCTGTGCGTTTTTCTAAAGTGTTCTAGTCATGTTATGCAAATGCCTATTTAAATTACCAGGGGTATTTGTTTTCTATTTCTACTCTGTAAAACATAATTTTAATACAAGTTATTTGTGAAATGCACATTGGAAAAAAGAAAATAAGATTTGAGATGGCATTTCTATGATAATTTTATTGCAAATGTTGACCATGTTTTTGTATTTGTCTGCAAAAGGTAATGCAAAATATACATAAGACATATTTCTGGGATTTATTGTCGTATGTGACTAAATTAATAAGGGAAAATTTGCTTCATTTTTTGAACCCGAGGCAGGGCAGTCCATCACCCGTGAAGCATGTTTTAGAGGGAACAGTCGCAGCCACGCGGCCGCCTGAGCCCCGTGCCATCACAGAGAGAACGTTTGCTCTTGTTCTGTGCTTAAACATGATTTTTTGACACCTGTGTGCCGCCAGACATGACATCTGAGGCAGAAACACAGGCCTTTGTTGAGGAGAGGAAGACTCAGTGTGAAACAGTAGGGGAATGCTGAGTGGAGGACAAGACTAGGGTTCCTTGGAGTGACAGGGTGGCGACTGCAGGTGGTTAGGCCTCCTGGGCAGTGGGGAACCTGGGGCAGAGCACCAGAAAGGTCTTCTTTTGTGGATTTATCTAAGTGTCTTCTTCCCACTGCCAGCATATTTTTGAGACACGTGTGGTGCAGGCATAAATAAAATGGCTAGAAGCAAAAGATGAAGTTGAAAGAGGGAACCCTGGATAAAGGATTAAGTGTTCTTTCTGAGCTTCCTGGCAGCCAAGGCAAAAAGGGGAAACATAACGACGTTGAGGCCTTTCATTGTTCAAACAATACCTGCCCCAGTTTCCTGTTCATTCCATTTCAGTGGAATCCACAGAGGGGCCTTAACAAGGGAAGCAGGGACACAAAGGGACTCTGTCTCCAATGGCGAGTTTGCGGAGACTGTAGAAATGCCCTTACGAAGAGAGGGTCATTGGATGCAAATGAATGGTATGGTGGACAGCCAAAGTTTTTAAAGATGTCTCTAACGCAGCTATGGGGCGTCCGGGAAGAGGAGACTCCATCACTACACCCTAAGGGCACTCACTCTCTCTCTTATGTGTGTGGACTGGAACTAACACTGGGATTCTTCCAAGGCTCTCTGAGCCTGGGGGATAGAGGCTGCCCATCCTGCATGCTGGGAGGGGCAGGGCCACTGCAGGGCCTCGGCGCTGGTGGAGTCTATGTTCTCATCAACCCCTTTAAGGTGCCAGCGATGGGGGCTATGAAAAGCGGGCGTGGAAACAGCTTTCACCTGTGATGGCCCACCTGTCCCAGGCAGCCCTCCATTAATACCTGCAGGGAGAGGCCGGTCTGTCAGGAAAGGCACCGCCCAGCGTCTCCAGAACGTTCCACAGCAAGTCCCTGTTCTCCATGGACTCAGTGTAGGTTTCTTGAAGCAAACTCGCAATGGACACCCCCTGGGCCAGTGGGTCAAGCACTTGGCCAGCTTGGATTCGAATTGGAGCTGTGTGACTGGGGCCAGATTCAATGCCCCAGGTCGGCCTCTCATCTAAAACCATGGTGTGATGAAGCTGCCATGTGGAGATGCTTGAAGGGGACACAGAAGGTGCTCAGAGTGCTACTGGTGGCTGTGCTGAGGCTCCTTGCAGACCACCACGCTGAGGATGGTGTGAGGGACACTGGGGGGGTATGGGGCTTATAAAGTGTCTGTCCGTGTAGGCTTGTTACATGTGTCAGCAGTTCTGTGCAGTGAGACGTGACAGCCTCACCCCCATTTCACAGGGGAGAAATTGGCTCAGAGAGGTTCAAAGAGTTGCCAGAGATGCACAGCACATCAAGGGGAAGGCTGGGACAAGGCCTGGGACTCCCAAGGCTCCTCTAGCATTTTCTTTATCCCATCCTTTTGCCCCAGGAGCTGGGTGGCACCTTTGGGTGGGCCCACATATTCACTTGCAGGACCAGGCCTTCGAGGACAAGGCGTGCCCAACTAGGCACCAGCCTGAGCCCCAGGCCAGGAGGTCACTTTCTGTCCCCCCGGTGAGCCTTTCCCCCACTGCTGCAGCTGGCGCTGGGTTGGTTAGGCCTGTGGCTCTAAATCCCAAAAGGGGAGCTCAGGGACCCTGGTTCTGTGTTTCCCTTCCCTGAGAGCTCGACGCTGCTGAGACCAGTGGGTAAGCCGGGCCCCAGCGAGGAGCTGCACTTCCTTTCTAGGTGCTGGAGATGATGCCCTGGGCCCTGCCACTCAAGGCCTATTCAAGGTCCATAGTCAGGGGGCAGAGCTGAGCATGTGACTGGAGAACATTAGCTGCGGGGGTGAGGGGGGGGAGCTAGGGGGCGGGGACTGGGAGGTGCACTGGGCAAGCCCAGAGCTTCGCCCCTACATAGTTCTCATCTGGATCAGCAAATGTTTTGAAGCCTGATTTGGGGAGCGTGGACCCCCCAGAGGGCTCTGTGTCTGACAACTCAGGTAGGTGCCTGCTGAGCACAGGGAAGGGGTCCTCCCCGCCTCCGGCCACACAGTGAGTCAGCCAGAGCTGCTCTCCTCCCACCCTTCCCTCTCTGGGGCCCAGCCCACCTCTGACAGAAGGCCCTGGGCGCCAGTCTGCAGATGCCACTAAGGGAGTCAGCGAAGGTCGCGAAGGTTAAGGACTCGCGCTGAAGGTCAAGGACATGCACTTGCTCAGCAAACAACGCCTGCCCTACTGGGTGGCTTAGGCTCAAATCTCCAAGTGCTTAGTGGGCAACTTTTCAGGGCGAGACCTTGAACGGGCTCAGGGGTCACAAAGAGAGAGGACAGAGGTAGGTTGAGGCGAGGCCTCGGGAGGTCATAGGCTAGAGGCAAAGGGGCCACCAAAAAAAAAAAAAAGGGTGACAGATGGAAATGAATGATCAGAGGCTGAATGTTTTTAAGGTGAGACTCTTTAGTGGAGTCCTCCCCTAACTGGGAGAACAGACGCCTCCCTGAGAAATCAAGTCTGAAGGAAGCCTGGGGGGCACTCTCCCCTTCCTCCACAGCTGATGAGTAAGCTCCTGTGCCAAAAACTGGGTGAGGAGCTGGGTGTACACAGGCAACCAGGCCCCACAGGAGCCCCGCTCTCCTGGAGCTCACAGCGGAGGCCAGGTGGGACGAGATAGGCCATGAACAAGCAAATGATTTTTTAGGGGGGAGCGATTACAGAGCAATGAAAGAATTAGAGTGTGTTAAGATAGGGAGCTGCTGAGGCAGGGAGGGTCTCCTGCAGCTGAGGGTGTCAGAAGGTCTCCTTGGAGTGAAGGAGGAGCAGCAACCTGAGCAAGAAGAGATGGAAGCATCCCTGGCAGAGGGGAAAGCATGTGCAAAGATCCTGTGGCAGAGAGGAGCCAGGGGGTGGAAGGAGCACAAGGAGGTCGGTGTGCCTGGAACACAAACAGGAAGAGGGGTGTGAAAGGAGGTGAAGGGGCTGCAAGGCCAGCGGGGTGAGACTGAGACCTATGCTGAGTGCATGGGGGGGCCACTGAGGGGTAGAGAAGAGGGACATGGTGTGAGTTGTACTGAAAATAAATTCCTCTGCACAGTGGAAGATGATATGGTGGTCACCTCTCAAAAGGTTAAACACAGAGTTACACCATCCAGCAATTCCACTTTTGGGTGTACACTCAACAGAATTGAAAGCAGGGTGTTGAACAGACATCGGAACCCATTTCCTGGATCAGCATTTAAAGTAGCTGAAAGGTGGAAAGAGCCCACGTCCATCGGCAGGTGAGTGGACTGCCCATACAATGGACTGCGAGAAATTCTGGCCGTTTCCAACACGGGTGAGCCTCGAAGATGTTAAGCTAAGTGAAGTGGCCTTCCTGGGGGACACACCATGTGTGACTCTGCTGGAACGGCCAAGTTCACACAGTCTGAAAGTGGGAAGGTGGTTTTCAGGTGCTGGTGGGACAGGGGTGGAGGGGGCGTTTAAAGCAGAGTTTCAGTTTTGCAAAATGAGCCCAGCTCTCCGGATGATGGCGGCGGGGCTGTGGTCGGCACTCACACACTCGCTGTCACCGAAGAGCACACTCGGTGGTGCCGCTGGGGAATTTTATGCCGTGTGTATTTTCCTACACACCAGATATCCTTCTGCCTGCTTGAATAGAAGGAAGCAGGGAGCCAGCCCGGTCAGGGATAATGGCGGCGTGGCCTGCGTGGGGAAGTGCAGAGATTAAAAAATAAAGAGGGGCCTGACTGAGGTACACCTGGGAACTGGAGAATGAGGGGGATGGAGAGATGTGGGTGTCCTGGGCTTGGCAATAACAGGCAAGGGGGAGGGAGCAACGTCTGAATCCTGGATGTGGTTTTGCAAATCCCAGAGGGCCGGAAGGCGCAGAGTGCTTGGGAGGCAGGTGCTCCAGAGCGGGTCTTCAGAGAGTGAATGAGACGGACACGAAGATGAAGGGAGGGGGCGAAGGGAAGACGGGAAGGTGAGGTGGGAAAAGGTTGGGACTGGGAAATCCCCATGAGTTCAGGGGACAATGGCATGTGCAGGGGTGACCAGGCTTCCTGCCAAGGTTTCAAATGCCCAGAGGAGGACACAGGGTGGGCTGATCCCTGCAGATGGAAGGGAGGGCTTGAAGTCCAGGCGACGCTGGCTCCCCAGGACATGGCGTGGCTCTGCATGTGGGCCCCAGTGCGGCCGCCTGGAGATGGTGGATTCTAGAGCAGAGAGAGGCCCATGAAGCCGGCTCTCCCGCTGTTCACTGAGCTCTGGGCACACCGTTCTGCGAACTCACCTGCTTGTTCACACCCCCGGGCCTTTGCACTCACTGTCCGCTCTGCCACGGAGTCTGTCCCCACCTCCACACGCTCAGGGCCTCGGCGTCATTCTTGTCTATTCGTCACTTCTTCTCCCAGAGGCCTCCCTGGCTGGGCAGAGGACCCCCGCCCCTGTCCCAGCTGTTCGTCTTCTCTCTGGTTCTTGTCACTGAGATGATCTGGCCTCTTTCCTTGTTTGCTGGAAGGCACCCACCTCGCCCCTAACCAGTAAGGAAGCCTCAGGACCTGGAGACCTTGTCCATCTTGGGCACCGCGGTGTCCCCAGGTCTGGGACAGCCCTGTGGGGAGTGAGGCCCACCAGCCTGTGCTGGAGGAATGGCTGTTGTGCTCTCCCCCCACCCTGTACAGTGGGGGACCAGACAGAGCCCCTTTTTGGCCCCTGGAGATCTGGCAGGCCTGGGGTGATCCCTGGGATGCAAGGCCTCGGGCCGGGGGGGGGGGGTGGGAGGCCCCCGCCCCACCCCGCCACCCGCTGCCCAGAAGGGCTCTGCTTTGTTCTCCCTTGGGGTTTCACAGCCGGAAGGCCAAGGGTGTTCTGGGTTTGGTTTTTGTAATTGGTTTGATATGATCATGAAAAGTATCTAAAAATTGGACAGCTGGAAATGTTTTTCCTCTCATTTATTACTTAAAACAGCCTTAGAGTTTTGGGTTGTTTTTAAAATCAGATTCTCCTCACTAAAAAAAAAAAAATTCTTTTAAATACCATGAGCCCACTCTTGCATATTTCTGAAGAGACCCCACAAGGTCACACTGAGGCCTCTGCCGTGGGGGCGGGGTTTCCTCTGTGCTCCAGACAAGAGGTGGGGAGGGTCCCAAGCTGGGCCTCGGCCATCCTGCAGTCACAGTATCAGGAGGGGAAGATAAATTAAGATGAGTGTATTGCACAGTTAGACATTAACCACGACAGTGAAAAAGTATTGTGAATGTTAAAATGGCCCAGACTAAAATATACTGAGGTTAAAATACAGGGTAACTTTACAAATCACTAATAATTTCTTTGGCTTTCACTGCAATAACATTGATTTAATTCATTAGATTCCTTTCTAAATCTATATTTCAGTTTTAGAGTTGTCAGTTTCTGTTAATGACAATTTTGCCCCATCTGTTCCAACATGAAAATGAGGCTCCTGCAGCCGACAAGATAGATCTCTAAGAGTTTAAGAAGGAGAAGTCTTAAAGGTATTTCACTCGGATGAGACCCCATTTCATGATTCACACTCAGAATGAAGCTGCCCACGACCAAACTTTGCGCTGATGCTCGCAGCGTGACGTGCCCCTCCCCCGACAGCATCGGCCCTTCGCAGGCCTGGCGCTGACCTGGCTTCAGACCGGCGGGCGACCCTCTCGTCCTTCCATATTTTGGAGGGGAATGTTCAAAACATTCTCATTTCTTTCTTTTTTTTTTTTTTTTTTTTACAACAGAGCAATAATTCTGGGTGTCAGCATATCAGAATTCCAGCGGCTGTGATTAGAATGAAAATGAGTTGCTGTAATTTGGCCATTGAAATCCTGGTATTACAGTAAGTCATTTCCGCAGGCCCGGTGAGCTTCTGTCTGCCAAGGGGGCAGTGGCAGCGCTTCCAGCTCTGTGAGACGTGTCTCTGCTGATCCCCTCCAGCCCACCAGCCCACACATCTGCCAGTCTGCCGCGGGAAAGAGTTTTGAGAGCGGGGTGAGGAGCGTATGCCCGAATTAGGTTCCAGATGATGGCACTGGCAGGGCCAGGACGGTCTGGCACAGGCCTCTGGGAAAAAGGATCCCCGGCGGGGAGAGGCCCTGGATGGCCACGAGGGAGGAGGCATTCCTGGGCCTGCGGCCGGAGCTGTGTGCAATTGGGGGAGACGTTCACTCATTATCGATGATGGAAAAGTAAACCCGCCCATTCGAGAAGACACAGTGTGGGACGTGACCCATGGAACTGGGGGGTTTTCAAAATTAAAAACCTCCTAGAAAAATATGCAGGCATTAAAACATATATGGAATTAGGCCGGATCTTCAAAGTTAATATTCACCATATGTATTTACATTCAACTCAACTCCAACAAATTGAGTGCTGCGTTCCAGCATGGAGAAAGAGGAGATTGCCTCTCACAGGGCTGACATTAAGTTGAGTTACTGTTTTGCTGTAGACTTCTCCGGAAAGTCTAAAGACAGTTGAAAAAAACAGACTGAAAATCCTCCTTGTGGATCTGCCTCCTAATTTCAGGTACAAATGAGTGAAATTTTAACATTTCAGATGTCACACCTTGAGCAAATTAAAAATCAACAAAAATATTAAGGTTCTATGTTACCTGCTCAAGTGCATAGAATGTGTAAAAACTTTAATCAAACACTCGGGTTTGCTCAGTTTTAAATTGTGTTAGTTTAATAGTTTTTTTCTGCTGTTTATATTAATGACATCTTCCCATCTAAATATATTGCCACGCTGAAAAGCCATCACAGCGCTTCTAAGGTTGAATGAATGCAGTTGTGCTCATGGCTTTTTAATAAAAAGATCTCTTTCTATTAAACCCCTGTTTTGTTTTGTTTTTTGTTCTCCAAGGATGGAGGAACTACACTGCGTGAGCCGAGGCTCTGAGGGGCACCGCCTCACTCAGTGTGCAAACGCCTGCTTTTTAGCCTCGGAGCCTGGGGGAGCCACACCACCCTCCCTGCTCCCAGCCGAGTCCCAGGCTGTGCAGGGGCCGGTGGAAGCACAGATTTTTTTCTAAGCATCAGCTGAAGATCTCATCATTAGGGAAAATATCTTGATTTGTTCTTCCCAGTACAGCGGTAGCATAGGCTCCTGGCCCCACCTTTCTAATTTGCCTAGAAGGGTGTGCAAAGGGACATAATGCAGAGTCCGTCAGTGGTGGGCTTGGCTGTGAAGCTCCCATGCTACCTGGGTGGCTGGGAACGAGCCAGAGCACTCGCAGGCCCACCTGGATACCTTCCTCCCTGCCTCTCCCATCTGGGCTCCGGATTGTACAGAGATTCCACCCGCGATGCTCAGGGGCGGGCCTCAGCTGGGTCTCCAGACTTGGCAAAGCTGAAGCCAAACTTTCCAATTCCATGAAATCAATCAATCTTCAGGGTGCAGAGCAGGGGAAGGAGGGGAGCCACAGGTTACTCAAGGCTTACGTGAAGATAAATTCTCCAGGACCCAGAAGCCTGAAACTGGCAGTTCTGAACTTGGACCAGAGGCGCTGTCTGGCCTGGCCCCTCATCTGTAAAAGGGTGAGTAGTCCAAGACAGTTTCTAGGGAGCATTCCTGCTTCAGGAGTGCTCCATATGGAAGATAGCCAGATCTTATAGTATAAGTAAGTTTAATTACATCATAAGTGCCCCATAAATAACTATATATAAATGTATATATTTATACATTGACTATACGTGTGACTATATTTATAGTTATGTAAACTGAGGGATACGAATCCAGTCATTTACAAGATTTGATCAAAACAAAGACTGTTCATCGGGGCCTCCCTGGTGGCCCAGCGGTTGAGCGCTGTGCTGTGGAGCTGTCGGCAGCGGCGACGTGAGTTCGACACCCGGCTGGGGAGATTCCCAAGTGGCGCGGCAGACCTCTCCTGCCTCGCCCACTGCTCCCCTCAGCAGTGTATTTCCCTTGATCTGCCTGTTCTGCTCCCCACTCTTGTCTCTGGTGAACCCTCTCGCCACCCCACGCCTCTGGCCTGTACCCCAGCCTGTATGCATAAATAAATCAATCTTTAAAAACAACAACAACAAAAAAACAAAGACTGTTCATCAGTCTACCTAGCCTTCAAAGGTAGGTTCAAATTCATAGACTAGTATGAGACGTTGCAATCGTACAGGCCAAAGTAAACAGTATAATAAACACACCACCCAGTTGCACCCAGTCTTAGCACCATGTCCTGTGTGTTTTTAGAAGCTCCCGGGGGTGGAGACCCAGGCCAGTGGGGTGCCCAGGACATCGCAGGAAGTCCATCCAGGCGGGGCCCCTGGCAGCTGGAGCAGAGAATACAACTGACCTAGAGGGGGCGCTGCTTGGCGATCCCCTCTTGACTGTCTTTCTCCCTCACCCTGAGAAAGGGAGCGAGGACATCCACACTGCGGCCTGGCTAGGAAGCCCAGCACGGGCCTCACCACGCTAGGTGAGAGAAATGAGGCGATCGAAGCTAAAAATGAATATGCCTGACCTGGGAAACTAGCCTTCCGAAATAATTAGGCCACGCGATGCAGGACGAGGGAGAGCGACTCAGGTGTCTGCTGCGTGAGCGGCAACCCCACCCCCACCCGGCACCTTTTCCCCATGATTGACAAGTACCTCCGTCCACGCATGGAAATGGTTTTAGAAACAATATATTCCTGACCAGGCAGGTTGAGGGGATTCAAGATGTGTCTTTCTAAGCTGGTTGCGATGAGATCAGGGGCTTCACTAATCAACTGGAAATATTTCTGGATATGAAATCTTTACCTGTTTAAGAAAATTATATAATATAGTCCAAGCAAATGAATTCCATCTGGATCAGTTACAGCCCATAATCAGCTATGTTATGCAAATAGTTATCTTTGTGGTTGAAATCAATAACTTATTTTCTTCTGTAATAAAGCAAAAAAGGGGGGGTAAGTTATTATTAATTATGTGCAAAATGAAATCTTTTCATGCCAGGCTTTGGGTTTCATTTCATTATGAAGGTTTTCCTCATGCCAATTTCCGGGACCCTGATGACAGCTTCCTGCAGGACCTCCAAAGGCCCCCTTCGGCCAGGAGCTCACCTGGGGAGCCAGCCCGGCCTGCGTCTCTCCAGACGCGCACGCGGTGCTGGTGGGTGGTGGTCTTGGCCAGCGAGCTCCCCCAACCACACTCCCCTCGGGGTAGTTCCGAAGAACACCTTATTTATAAAGCTCGCTCGCCCCACTTAGTCAGTATCAGCTCCAGTTATTGGGGAAGTTAATGACAGTATTGATTCTGCCGTAACCCGTGTTAATACTGAGTGTGTTGCCTCCTAGCCAAAGGCCGTATTTATGAGCTACTCCTGCCCTCCGGATCGTGGTGAGTCCTGCAGGACACAAACTCTTGGTGCTCTGTTCCCATCAAAAGGAGCGCACTTATGCGGCCGAGGAGAATTCCAGAAGCAGTGGTTGGGCATAGTTTATTCCCTCTGCCCGGCCTCACTTTGTGTCCTCCCAGTGTGAGCAGGACCTTTCTTTTTCCTTCCTGCGGGGGCCCCTGGAGAGAGACCCCCAGGGCCACACTGACCTTGGTGGGATCTCAAGGAGGTGTTTCCCAGGCCCGGCTCTCCTCACAGGCGTGGCGGCCCACATGGGGAGCTGGCGGGCCTGGGGCAGGCCGCTGCTGGCACAGTTGCCTTTGGCTTCCTGCCATTTCATTTATGAGGTACTTGTGTTTGATGAACGGATCTCATTTCTGCATAGAGATCAGGCTCCTTTCTGCCTGATTATCAGGCAGGAGACCCCGCCCTGACCTGAGCCCCTGACGCCCGTCACCCCATGGAGAGTGGCCTCTGCGTCCCTGGCTTCTCAGAAGGCCCATCGCAAAGGCGGCCTGTGTTCCTTCGCCAGGCAGAGGGGCTCTGCGGTGTGTTGCAGTCTATCACCGTGCCCATGCCCAGCAGAGACATTTCCATCCCAAAGGCCTTGAGGGGTCGCCTGGGAGCAGACTCTGGTTTCCGGGAGAAGCTGGTGGGTGACAGGGTCTGTCCTTGTGTGCCCGGAAGGCCTCGGCTGCTGGGGGGAGGGGCAGCTCTGGGGGGCAGCCTCTAGGGGCCCAGGCATGGTTTTCCCCAGAGCACTGAGCTCTCGTCTGTCCCCTGCCTTCCCTGGCTTGGCTCCCGGCTCACTCCCTCGCACCTCCTGGGGAGCAGGTGGGGTCTCCGCTGGCCTCCACCCGGGATGCAGGCAGCCGCCTCGCGTTAACCACCCTTCCTCCACCCGGCCTGTTTATGGATTCCTCTGACTGAGTCCACCAGGCAGCTTGAACCGGCTGTGGACAGCTGGGCCGCTTGGCATTTTATGGGAATGGCCGTTTCCCAAGACTGTAACTGCATGTGCTGTGGGGGTGCTGCGGGATGCGCCTCCCCCTGTCTGACCTCCCCAGGGATGCCCGCCCCGGGGTGCACAGCCCAGCCGGGCCTGTTAGCTGCTCCGCCGCCCTGGCTGGGGGCAGCAGGGACAGAGGGCGGCAGAGGAGGGCCAGGTTGGGCAGCTGGCAAAGGCTCCATCAGGAGGTGAACCCCCCAACCCTGCCCCAGACTGATGCTTTCACGATAATGATGCCTCCCGGGGAGGCACCTTATTGCTCTTCACAGAAAACAATCTACTGAGAGAAATTAATTGTTTTGTTGTTGATGGAAAAGAAATGGAATCAGCTATTTTTAAGTGTTCTCGCTCATGGAGGAGTCGGGAGGCAGGTCACAGGTGGCTCTCTGAGCCCCCTGCCCTGACAGGCACCAGGCCCTGGGGAGCATGGCTGCCCCTGGGGTAACTCCTGCCGGAGCTGGTGGGCAGCCTCCTGCGGGGCATGTAGGAGCTTGGGTGTAAGTTCCGGTTCCACCTCTCACTGTGCCATCCTGTGCCTCAGAGTCCTGCTCCAGAAATGAGACAGTATCTTTTCTTTTGGGGTGGTGGTGAGGCGTTGATGAGATACTGTACGTTTGCGCTCAGCCAGGAACATCTGTGGTGCCCAGGATTTGTGCCCGGTAGGATCCGAGGGAGGACCCAGCAGGGGCTCACTCTGGACATCCCGTGGGCCAGATCCGGCTGTCTCCCTCCCCCCCAGCCTCCGTGGGCTGTGCCAGTGCAGAAGAATCCTGAGTGCAGGAGTCCAAGGGCCCTACCACTGGACCAGCAGGCAGAGGGGCTCATCTTCACCCTTTGCCAGGTTCCAGCCCAACCCTGAGCTGGACCAATGTGGTGACCCCTGGTCCCCTCCACCCCCCATCACCTAATCCACTTCCAGGGTGGCTCCGTACACACACCCAGGAGCATCCTAATGGAGGCACCCTGCAGCACATTTAGTGTTTACAGAGCATCTGGGAGGTAACAACTTTTATGGGAGGGATTTTAATTAGTGCTGTGGGCAAGCGCATGGAGTTAACACAGGTGGAATTGGCTGGTGCGCTGAGTTCGGCGAGACATCTGGCCGAGAGCTATGGCCGGGTTTATCACCTGGCCCAGAAACAGCGCTACGGGGGCGCTGTAGAGGGTCACAGGACAGCGCCAAGGTAGAAGACAGGTCATGTCTGCGGGTTCTCGCCCGTGTGCTCAATTGCAAAACTATTCAGGGTCAGGGAACAACAATGGGGTTTTATTTAACAAACGGCAAATAAAGTTTCTAAGCCCACAAGTGGCCGGCAACCCCACCCCAGATAGTGTCCACAGTGTCCGGAAGTTCTAAACACAAGGCCTTTTGTGCAAGCTGGTGCTGGCCCACCAACGAGAGCCTGGAGTTTGTATCACACCAGGAAGTAGCGGGCCCGGATTCAATTCACAGTGGCACCTGGAGGTGCTCACAGGTGGGGCTCCTGAGATGACACCACAGCAGCCAACAACAACAGCCTGAAGGCCAGGGTGGACAGCACTGGATGCTGGACTGGACAGCAACTGAGGTAACAGCAACAAGAGGCAGTGCTGGATGATCAGAAGCAGTGGACAGCTTTCAAAGGTGACCTGCACACAGAGTCCCAGTCACTACAGGTCAACAGGAGCCTGTGTCACATACCTCAGTATTAACAGCTCTTTGTGAACTACTGGAATGAACCAATAGCTCTTTGAGACGCTAGGCCAAGGCCTATGGTGCTCCTCTCAGGCGAAGTCAGAGGCAGGGCTGGAGGCAGGTACAGCGGCCAGGGCTCTGGGAAGGTCTTTGGCTTCTCTTCTTTCTTCAGAGGTGGGCTGGTCATCCGTCCTATTTCTTCACTCTTTGGAGACCAGAAACAAAATGCCCGAAGCTGGCTCCTGCCTTGCCTCATATCCTCTTTTTAGGGCCCCCCACCCTAGAAGCCTGATTGGACCATTTTCAATCCTAAGTGACTAACTAGACCCTTAGCATCAATTATTTTATGTCCCACTTTTAACCTGAATAGTTAACTAATGAGCTGGGCTTGAACCTGTTTGGTTCATTTAGCTCTCATCTCATTGGTCCATTCTATGACCCAGGCACCAAATATAAAAAGGAAAACTTGGCGTTTGCACAGACCTGCCTCCCCTGTCCTCAGGGCAAGCTCAATGGCTGGACTTGGCTTCTGCACCCGGTGCCCCTTCAGCAGGCAGGTGTAACAAGGGAAAGGAGAGAAGGGCTGCAGCAGCACTAGGACATGGGCGGGGGGCTGCCCCGGGCAACATGCTCCTGCCTCAGGCAGCAGCTCCCGCCACCACTGCCACGTTTAGAGCAACACGGCTGTGGCTTGCACATACGGGAGCAGAAGAGCAGGAAGCCTGCGCTGGTCGCCGTTCAGATGGACCTGTTTGGGGGTGGGGAGGGGTGGGTGGCAGCACCAACAAAGCCAGAACATCCCACCAGTTTAGCTTGTGGGAAGGAGCCAGTTTTGCCTGTGGTTAATGCCACAGGGATCCGATTTCAGTCCTTGTATTAAGGGGGTTGGGGGGTGCGGGTCCCGGCACCCCTGAGGGTGAAGCAGCCAGGCTACCACCAGGCAGCCAAGGCTTTGTGGCCATAGGCCCGTGAGTCACGAAAGGTTCATGTTCAGAACGGCCCCGACGTGGTTTAACACTCTGCTCTTGTCCCCTTGAAATCTCAGTAACCAGATCACCAGTAGCTGAAGGCAGAGAGCGGCGGGTGTGTCAGGAAGTAAAATACAAACCACTGAGTTAGTTTAGTGCGTGATCCCTCTAAGCTGATGAGATGCATGTGGATGTTCGAGTTACAAAATGCAAATTGTGTAGTTTTGGTGATTTTACACGTGAGGTACATGCTCTTGTATTTAAAGCTGGCACGGCACAACAGCGGCATGCACAGTAAAATTCACGCTGCTAATTTAAAGTCTTAATTTGTCTCTACCCAAAATGACACGAGATAGCAATTTGAAAACTGTGACGAGTTGAAAAAGAGCAGAAGAGAGGAGGATGCTTTACATTAGTCCCCTTTAACAGCATGCCCCCCTGCTCTTTGAGCCAGGCGCTCCCCATTTTCATTCTTCATTGGGCCTTCCCGTTAGACAGCTGGCCTGGTGTGGGACCCCAGCGGGCTTTGGCTCAGGATTTGGTGAGAGTGTGGACAGTCCTGCAGCCACATGAGGTAGGAAGGGCAGTGGCAGATACTGAGAAACATGATGCTAACTGGCCTCTCAGAGCCTGCCAGGAACCAGGTGCTGGCCTAGGCAATTTGTAGGAATTATAGACGCCTACAAGCCTACAGGGCAGATGCCTTTATTGTGCCCATCTAACAGATAAAGGAATCCGAGGTCAGAGAGGCTAGGTAACAGGATCAAGAAGTCCCGGAGGCAGTATTCGGAGTCCAGCGAGGGTCTGGAGCCAGCCTTTCCTGGCCTCTTGGTTATTCTGCTGCCTCCATTTTTTTCTTTTTTTGATAGTATCTTTCTTTCTTTTTTTATTTTTCTGTAGAAGAACTGGGGATGTAG
This sequence comes from Scalopus aquaticus, assembly GCA_004024925.1. Lineage (NCBI taxonomy): Eukaryota > Metazoa > Chordata > Mammalia > Eulipotyphla > Talpidae > Scalopus > Scalopus aquaticus. Next base: position 21,115 of record PVIJ01004619.1, read on the forward strand.
GCCAGAGGTGTAAGGGTGCGAGGATTCACCAGAGACAGAGCGGGGAGCAGAACAGGCAGATTGACGTAAATACACTGCTGAGGGGAGCAGCGGGCGAGACAGGAGAGGTCTGCTGCGCCATGTGGGTCAGCTCCCTGGCTGTTGATCAAACTCAGACTGCAGCGGCTTAACCCCTACGCCACCAGGGAGGCCCCTCTGCTGCCTCCTTTCTGCCCACATGACAGAACAGGAAATCCGAAGCCCAGAAAGGCAGCCCAAAGTCCCAGTGGGACAGGGTAGGGGCAAGCCTGGGACTCGCTCTCACACCCTATGACTCTCCAGTTTTGCTCCTTCCCCTGACACAGGCTGCTTCAGCCAGGCTGGAGATGTTTTCCTCTGAAAAGGTCTCTGGCTTTCATACAAACAGTGCCATGGACGACTTTGTCTGTTCCTCATTCCTTTCTCAGTGCCCCCTTATAGGTGCCATCCAACATGCCCACAGACCTCACGCACTGCACAGGATGCCAGCACGGAGGCACACACACACGGGCACTCCACAGCCTTCCTGCCCACGACACACGGGCACAGACACATCCACGGGAAGAGCAGAGACGAGCACGGGAGTGACACGCGCACACGGCTCAGACTCACAGTCGGCAAACACGCTCAGACGCAGACCGCGTGTGACCACCCATACGCAGAAATTCACAGGCATGCATGCAAGTACATGGGCCCACTTACATGCACACATACGTGTGCACAGGCAGTCAGACACACCCGTGTGAACACAAGGAACTGCCAGAAGGCCCAGTAACTCACGGCCACAGAATCATTACCCTGGGTGTTGGGTTTGCTCTGAGACAAAGCCAGAGGGTCAAAACCAAAGGTGTGTCGGCAGCTCCAAACTGCCCTTGCAGGGACCCTTATTCTGGGAGGAATAGAGATAGGAAACAGGGAAGTGTCAGAAAATGACCTTGGGGTCATGTAGAGCCCCAAGTCTGGGTGGCCTAATTGTGAGCAAATCTTTGTTCTGTGTTTGAGATAAATGCCAGCTTAGCAACCACAAGTCACGAAGTGAGTGCACTTGTGCCGTGTTGCTGGCTTTGACATTCGCAGCCTTTTGGGAGCTCCTCACTGGCAAGGAGATGGGATACTCAGCTGCAAAATGATGGTGGACACAGGGTGGACAGGTAGGCAGGTCAGAACGGAGGAATCAGAGGGTCAGAGGCAGTCAAGGAGGGCTTCCTGGAGGAGGTGCTTTTGGGCACTGCAGAAAGAGGCTTACCTAGGCTATACCTGCTCTGCCTCCCTCCTTCCCCATTCACAATCACCAATCTATCAGAGCAGATGTTATATTTGGGGAATTCATCATGACAACCTCTGAGGTGGTTCAGGGTCTTGATTTTTCTCACTCCCTCCCCGCCTCATCCCTGTCCGTCATCTCCGAGGTAGGTTCCATTTCCCCTCCATCTTCCAGGTGAAGAAAATGAGACCGGAGTTCTTGCAGCAATCCTATTAGGATTCCCACCCAGATCTCAGGCAACTCACTGTTTCCTGTGATGTTTGAGGCATTGTTTGGGCTCCCCAAACAGAGAGGTGAAAAGAGGGTCCAGAGGATCCTGGCTAGGTGGTGTGGGGGGCAGCTGCTCTTCTCTGAATTCTCTAGCTGGGCAGGCTCCCAGGCTCTGCCCAGTGTGCTGACTCCGACCCTCATTAAGCTCTCCTGTCTTTCATCCTTCAGGATCCTTGTCTAAGATGCGCTTGAGGCCGCAAAGAAGGCCTGGAAAGCGCTTTGCACGTTGACTGGCTTAGTCTGTACCCAGCAAGGTTAGCTCACCATTACCACTGCTGTTACAACAGGTCATTGCTAGTTTAGCCAGGTTATGACATAATCAGAAAGCAAAGACTACAAACAGGTGCTAGAGGAGCGGGAATGAGGCAACTGGGATTTTGAGCTCAGAGAGGAGGTCAGTGGTCAAATCAGGGCCAAAGGCTCACTGTGAATGTGCTGCTCTCACAAGGTCAGTGGCCCCGTTGAGCCTCTACACTCATCCTTTCCTGTTATCAGTTCCCCAGTTCCCCAGGTAGGAGACAGCCTGAGTAGGGTTAACATGAGTCCTTGCTGTGTGATCTGATACGTTTATCTTGACCTTTCTGGACACCAGGTTTCATGTATAACGAAAATAACAACAACTACTTGAGTTGGAGTTTGGAGCTCATGGAAGAGCGTGAAAGGACAGCAAGATCCTTCTTAGGGTCTAAGGTTTTCCCCAGAAAATAGCACCGCCTGCTGTACAGGAGGACACAGGGGTGCTTAAAAGAGAAAGAGACATCAGCTTAAAAGAGAAAGAGACATCAGCACCCAGCTTTCTCAGGAAAACTCACCTGCTTTCCAGTCCTGGGAGGGTGGCATTTTGTAGCCAGTATTTCCCATGAAGAAAATTTGAATCCCTGCCATTTTGCAACCCATTGGCCTAAATTATAATTTATCATGTCAGACAATTTTGTCGTTCGAGTGGGGGAATGGGTGGTGGTGGACAGAGTAGTGATGAAGTCCCCTCCTTCTGAGTCACCCCCACTTTCTGCTTAAATTCAAGTCACGATATTCATGCCTTGCCATATGTGCTTATGTATGTCTGTGTACGTGTGTAGAGCGGGGTGGCGGGCACACCACGAAAGCCGCAGGGTAGTCTGTACCTGTTTTTCCTTCAATCTTTATATTCATGCCACATATAAGTGTGGAGAGAGTTGTGAATTTTCATCCCTGACCTTTGTAGTCATAAAACCATCCTATTATCATATACCTGTCAAAAGAGGCAAGAGGGGAGAGAGTCAGACGAATATTCTTTGCCTTTTATGCTTAAAAAAAGAAACAAGTTATTAGTGTTTTTCCAATCCCAAGAGATTAAAAATCACCCAACCTCTGTCCCTCCCTGCCCCCTCCAGACTGGGCAGCTCCCTGGGGGCCTGGTCTCCTGCACCTGGGCCCCGCCCATCCCAGCGTCCCACGTCCATCCTATCCAGCCCCAGCGGCCTCTCAGCCCGGTCCCCTGCAGCACTTGGAGTGGCAATGTGGGGCTGGAGGGGCTTCTCTGAAAACACATGCCCCATGAGCAAGAACCTTCAAGATGAAGACTCTCGTGCCCTGAGATGATACTAGGTGGCAGTTGCAAGAACAGAAGAGAGGAGGATACTTTACATTAGTCACCTTTAATCGCGTGTCCCCCTGCTCTTTGAGTCAGGAGCTCCCCATTTTCATTCTTCATTGGGCCTCTCCCATTATGCAGCTGGTGTGGGACTCCAAATGGGTTTTGGCTCAGGATTCAGTGACAGTGTGAATCCTGCAGTCTCCACATGAGGTAGGAAGAGCAGTGGCAGAATAACGAGGAAAGTGATGTCCATTTTACAGATGGACATGACAAGGCCAGAGAGGTTAAGTAACAAGATGTTCAGACTCGGGCATCTCGACTCCCTCATCTAAAATGGTTCCCACTTTACAGGGGTTGAGCGTTATTGGTGCAACAAACATGTTGAGTTTTCAGGGAAAGTCATCATTCCAGTTGTCCCTGGAAGGATGGAGGCCGTTCCTTCTCCCAGCCCTGTTAACAGGGTGCAGACGAAGTGCCAGGACCTGACTGGACTCTGAGGGCAGAGCTGAGCACCAGCCCTGCTTCCCCAGGCCTGTTTGCTCCATCAGGTGCTACCTGAGCCCAGAAACATGCCCACCTCTCAGGAGTGAAGAAGGTGTCCATGCAAGGCTCCTTTCAGGTGCCTCTGCGACATCAAGGCCACCGCACCCCCACTTTCCCCCGCCAAACTGGCCATTAGGGGTGGGCAATCCTGTCTCCAGTCAAGGACAAGGTGAGGGAAGGCCTGTGAGGGCCTGGCCGGTGTGGGGCTTTCTCTT
>PVIJ01004619.1:27500-68682 GCA_004024925.1 Scalopus aquaticus
GTGCCAAGCCTGGACTCGGCGCTGATTTCAAGGTCTCCCCAAGGTCATGACAGAATCCCTCGGAACATGTGGGACCAAAGGGGATAAAATAAGGGAAGGGAGGCGAGCCCGAGAGAGAGGGGGAAGGAAGCAGGGAGAGGAGAGAAAGAGGGCAGAGGAGTAGAGTGCTAGATTCAAGGTCAAACCTCAAGGCCAGATGACCTTGAGAATAACTTCCCCTTTCTCTGTCTCAGATCCCAGTAAAACGTAAACTGGGAAAGATGCTTCTTGCCGAGCCGTCTGTCCTGGGCCTGGCAGAGGCCAGGCCCCTGGCTCCCCACACTGCCTCTGCCTGGGGGCCTGATCCTCTGCTCACAGTGTCCACCTTGGAGAAGCTTCTGTGGTGCTCATCAAAATCTGAAGCTTCCCTCCCATTCCCTGCTTGTACTCACATGGGGAGTTTCTTTGGTGGTTCTTCATGAGGGGCAATCCCCCCCACCCCGGGGACATTGGCAACGTCTGCAGACATTTGCGGTTGTCATAGCTGGGGAACACTACCTGTATCTGGTGGGCAGAGCCCAAGGCTGCTGCTAAACACCCTGCAGTGCCCCGGGCAGCCCCACAGCAAAGACTCATCGGGCCAAAAATTCAGCCGGAGGTGGGAGATTCTGGTCTGGACCACAGGGCGTGACCAGCGGGTGCCCTGGCCGTGCCTGGCTTTGCTCAGCACCGGCTCTGGGGCATCCAGCACTGTCCCTGGCACATGGCAGATAGAGAATGAGTGATGGTTGAAGGAATGAAGAAAGGGAGAGCCAGGGCTTCAAGCAGGAGAGAAACGCATCTCTTAGCTGCCTTAACATTCTGGAAGGGACCCGAAGGGCTCTCTGCCCTGGGTCCCTCGGGCAGCCTCTACCTGCAGGAGGAAGGCCGTAGCGCCCCAGGCTGGAGGTTGGCTGGCCTGGAGGATGGGAGTCTTGTGCAGGTGAAGTCTGCACCTGGCTCGGCCCTGCAAGATGGGCACTGCCCCCAGCACCTCCAGACAGGAGCAGGTGGCCTCGTTAGCCAGCATGCGCAGGAAAGGGAGGATGCGTGACCTTCCCATGGCCCGTGTCTGGCAGTGCCCTCTGCCCCCGGGCACAAACTGGGAAGCCCTGCTCTGGGGCAGGCACATGCTGATTTGCAGCTCCCAGGGAAGGGTCACGTCATCCCTAAGCTGACATATGACCAGTTTCTGGCCTGCCACTCTGACCTGGTGTGGCCTGGGGCCAGTGGCCATTGGGCAGGGCCAGAGGGCCGAGTCCCCCAGGAGAGGCTGTGTGTGTGTGTGTGTGTGTGTGTGTGTTTGGGGGGGTGGGTGGAAGAGAGATCACAGTGCTTTGGGCTTTGGGCAAAGGGGCATGCTTTTGGAAAAGAGGAACACAGGAGATATTTGGAGCAGAAGGGGTTCCCCTAGATCCCACATATTCACAGGCTCACCCCACCCCATCCCTACCACACCCCTTGGTACCCCCTGGAAGCTCACTTCCTATTGGGGTCTGGGCAGCCGCTCCCACAGTGGGCAGTGCTCCTGGGGGGAAGCCCTGTGCATGTCTGAGGCCACTCCGTGAGCAAGGAGCACGGGGCCGGGAGCCTGGGTGGGCCTCCGGCCCCTCTGCCAGCGGAGCACTGGCACTCTGTGCGTCTCCCTGGCAAGGCAGGGGCCCCGGGCTTGGTCAGCTGGAAGGGCTTGCTCTGGGGTAGCGAGGGAGGGGCAGACGCTGCCACAGCCCTCCTGGGAGCCTCTCGGAGTCCCGAGAGAGAGCTGCTCAGCTCCGCACACAGCCCCTAATTTACTTTCCTGAACTGCCCTGCAGGCCTAGAGCAACAGTTAAGAATCACATTACCGACTTTTATTGTCTCTAATTTTTACCCAAATGGTTTCTGCTGCGCCAGCTGAATAGGGCTCTCATTTCTCGTCACACATCCAGGGCCCCGGCCCCTGCATTTAAGCATCTTGGGGGGAGGTCCACTCTCCTGGCCGTCTTCTTCCCTTGTGATGGCCCCCTTTCCTCTCCTGCAGCAGGAGCAGCGGCTTCGGGGCGGCACCCCGCCCCATGTGGGCTATGGCAGAGGCCTGTGTCTGTCCTGCCTCCGTCTCACTCACCCCATGACCTTGCAGCCCCGCCCTGGATCTGAAGGCCCTGCCCCGAGTGGGAGAGGAACAGTTCGCCAGACCCTGTGGGTTGTCCGTGACAGAAATCCACGTGAAGCTGAAGGAAGGAAAAAGGGAGTGGTGGAGTCGTGGAAACAGACTCAGCTTGACTCGGCTCTCCCTGATGAGCTGGCTCCTTTCTCAGACAGCAAAGATGGCCCCGCTCACATCTTCCGGCTCAGCTGCTTCCCACGGGTGCTGAGAACTATCCTGACACCTCATTGGCTGGGCTCAGGCCGCAAACCTGTCCGCTGACCAGTCGCTGTACCAGGGTGATAGCCCAGGGTGGCGGGGCTGGGGCCCCTCCATTGTAGCTGGTAGACGGTGGATTGGGGGTGAGAGGCAGGCTCAGCCAAACCACAGGACTGAGAGTTTGGGAGGAACAGCCCTCGATGGCTCACGAGGGAGCGTCTTAATGAGGAGCTGTGACCACGGCTCGGAAGGGATGTCAGCCCCTGACCTTGGGCACTTCCTTTGCCCTTCCTTGGCCTGGCCCCTCCTCTGGGTCAAGGGCTGGTGAGAGAATTGGGTCTGCCAGAGCACTGGCTAGAGGCAGTGGTTATTGCTGTGTCTTATTTTCCAGAGTGCACAATGCTTGTCTCAGTATCAAATGCCCCCTCTCACCCCCACTTCTCTGTGCCTGTGGCATCATCCCCCCAGCCCCATTTCTCAGCCTATGACATCTCCCTTCACCCCCTACTTCTCCATGCCTGTGGCATTTGCCCTCACCCTCCCTTCTCCATGCCTGTGGCACCTCCGTCGCCTGAGACCTGAGGGGCATCTGTGTGGGGACAGGGATGGCTCCTCTTCTGCAAACCAGCCTGGTGCTCCGGCCTCATAGCCACCCCGTCACCTGCCTGACCCCGTCACCTCTCAGGCAAAGCGAAAGGGCTTGAGGATTTGGAAGCTGGAAGCACTTGGCATCACCTACCCCTCCCCTTCATTTACAGCTGAGGCCCAGAGAGTTTAAGGCCGCTGCGGAGTGGAGAATGGAGCACTGGTTTGCCTCCCAAATCTAGAAGGAGCCCCAAATCTGGCTCCTTTCCCTAAGCACTTCTCTTGTCCCTGCACTCAGCTGCTGTGCTAGAAACTGGACCCACCTCATCTCCCACGCCCGCCGGGCCCACGGAGAATCATGAGGTCTGTGCTCGCACCACCTCGGTGCCGGGGTGGGGAGGCCGCCTCCCAAAGGCCCCTCTGTCCTTGCAGCCAAAGTGGTCAGGGAACCTGGTCCTCAACCGACTGCCCAAAGGCCGGGGGCAAGGCTGGGGGCAGGGGCCTCATTGGACCGCAGCTGCAGGCTTGCTGGCACCCTGCCCAGGTGAATTGGGGGCGCTCACCCCCTGCCCTGCAAATCCCTCTTTTTGAAAAACCAAAGTAAACAAGGATATTTCAAAGGGAGTCTACGCTTCAAAAATTGTTTTCTCGGGCCTCCCTGGTGGTGCAGCGGTTGAGCGCTGCGCTGTGGAGCTGTCAGCAGCGCGCGATGCGGGTTCGATGCCCAGCGGGGGAGAATCCCACATGGCACAGCAGACCTCTCCTGCCTCGCCCGCTGCTCCCCTCAGCAGTGTGTTTCTGATCTGCCTGTTCTGCTCCCCACTCTGTCTCTGGTGAGCCCTCTCGCAGCCCCACGCCTCTGGCCTGTACCCCAGCTTGTATAAATAAATCTTAAAAAAAAAAATTGTTTTCTCTCTGAGAGGAAAGGAAAGTTTTCTGCAAATAGGAGTTCAGGCTGCATTTGGGGAGGACATTCCCCTCGGGGTTCGTGATGGCAGGACCTTGCTCCACAGGTCATCAAGGCCTCCCAGGTCAAAGGGGCCCAAGCAGAAGATTGGGAGGGTATTATTAATCCCCTGTGTCACTGTGCTCGAGAGAAACGGGGGGGGGGAGAGAAGGAGAGAGAGAGAGAGAGCACGGGCTGGGTCACCCCATGGTCACGGAGACTGAGACTCCCCCTACTCTGACCATCAGCTGGAGGCCAGCAAGGCTGGGGGTGCGGTTCTGGCGCAGGCTGGAGGGCCCAAGAGCTGGGAGAGCTTATGCTGTAGTTCCAACTGCAGCTCAGGAGAGAGCAGGCAGAGAGCAAACCCTCTCCTCCTCCACCGTCTTGCTCTCCTCAGGCGCCCGGGGCGGGACGGGAGCCCACCATGCTGGCGAGGGCGGCCCGCTTACCAGGCTGCCCGTTCAGATGCTAAGCTCTTCTGGAAATGGCCTCACGGACACACCCAGACATAATGTTTAAGCAGACATCTGGGCATCTCATGGCCCAGTCAGGTTGGCACAGAAGACCAACCACCCCACTGCTGTTGGGAAGTTAGGGAGTGAAACCTCCAAGCGCCTGAAGTTCTCCAGGTTTCCAAGCGCTGACAGATGGGATGTGGACACCAGGCACTCGGCTCCCCGGAGCTTGCTCCTGAGCTCTGGGCCCAAAGCTCTCACCAGCCCTGTGTGCTTTCAGCACTCGAGACAAACATGGGCTTCCCCTCTGCCCCTGCGTGGCCTACTGGGGGTGTGATTCATCTTTAACCCAGAGCGAGTCCGGGGAGCTGGCCGCCGTGTCAGGCATCGGCCGGACGCCTTTCTCTCCAGGAGAGACGACTAACCAGGAGCACCTGCGGCCAGGTCTGGGGCGTGCTGGCCGGGCTGGACTCGGTGCTGACAGCAGCTTCTGAAATGACAGAGCAGCATCCAGTACTTCCTTCCTGTGCTGAAAATGGACCTGCTCCAGGTCAACGCCCCCCAATAATTTTCCATCCACTTGCTGGTATTGTCAGTTGCACTGGCCAGTGTTGTGTAAGCCAGCGGATCTCGAAATACCCACTTCTCCCTCCATCCCGCCCTCTCCCTCACTCCTGGTCTTCTTCCCTCCCTTCTTCCTTTCTTGCTTTAATATATCCTTGTGCCTGCAAAATGAAAATATTTTTTGTGTTACACATTCAATTGCTGTGCATTCATCCGTCTGTCTGAATTCTTCCTCCCTCCTTCCCGCCATTCCTCCTTTTCTCCCTCTCCACCTAATCCTTCCTCCCTCGCTCTCTCTTCCTTCCATTTTTCTCTTAATGAATATTTATTTTAATCACTGCCCCTATGAGAGCAAAGATCACTTGCTTCCTGGGGTCTGTGTTTAGCTGCCCTGTCCCCAGTCCTTTGCGACTGCTCATTCGTATGCGTCACTTCTTGGGCCGCGTGGCCATGCCCAGCAGGTCAGGAATGGGCTCTCTGCACGGCGCCCTTCCCGAGAGCAGCGGCCATGGAGCTCTCCCTCCCCAGCCCCGTGGAGGGCCGCCTCTGGGCTGTCATTTCCTGGATACATGTGGCCCTGTCTTTGATCTTGAGCAAATTTACAGGCCCCCAAATAATTGGTTTGTCTGAGGAGAACAGCCGAGGACAGAAAATTGAGTCTCATCAGAGTCAAAATGCAGATTTTACACTGAAATACAAATCCTTGGATTCAAAAGGTCAGCTGGAATGGTGTTTTAAAAAAAGAACTGCAGCTGGTTTCCAATAGGGCACTGAAACAAAAAAGTTCCAGCTAAGATTCTTCTTTTGGCCCTGTGCCCACAGCTTCTCCTGATCATGAGTCTGCTACATTATTGTTCTGTTCAAGTCCCTGCCTTGTTGGGGACAGATGGTCCGTGGTCAGATGGACAGACAGACAGATAGGTGCCCTCTCCACTTAAGCAGACATACCCTGGGTGTGGGCACCTCAGGGTGGAACCTGTGCTCTCTCCCTGCTCTACTCACATGCCCACCGCCTCCCCCTCACCCCCCTTCAGCTTGCCCCTGGACCACACCCCTCCTGACCACGCCTTGTCCAGAAACGAGCCTTCTCTCCTCCAAGCCATCCTCTGCCCCCACGGAGCCCACAGCTCGAAGGCCCTCCCCATTTCCCCGAGGCCATATGATATCCCCAAATTCTGGTGCCTTCCGAATCCTGAGGATGGACCTTATTGAGGGTCACCTGGCACCTGGACTCCCTGGCTGGTCCACCCAGGGGTGCAAGCAGGACAGAGAAGTTACTTTTCATGCTCCTTTACCTATTATTTCTCTATCACAGCTGGTTCCAAAAACGTAGAAAGTGGAATGCAAAATTACATCCAGCACCACAGTATTAAAACAGCAAGAGATGAGCGTGCAGGAAAATTCAGGAGCGTCAGTGAGGTAAGGTCAGGGGAAATGTCAGAGCTGAAGATCGTGGGCAGGGAGGGCCGGGGGCCCCACTCAGTAAACTCAAATACCGCTGCCAGAATTTTCTGTAAAATAGGAAGGGTGACTTACATTACAGACATACTGTTTTGCTTTACAAAAGGATTTGTCAGAGGTATTTTTAAAGGAAGTCTCCTCAAGTGCCTGAGGGTGGTTTATAACAACTCCATTCAGGAAGCACCAATACGAAGCAGCTCCGTGAAATTCCCCATCTGTCGGGAGCGGGTGTCACCTGCAGAGGCCTGGGTCTGCCTGGCTTCCCCTAGGCAGTCAGCCAGGGGGTGAGGCCGTTCCTTCCGGAAGGCCTGGCCCCAGGGAGGTGTCCTCAGGGCAAGGGGCACAGAATGGAGCACGTCCTGGGGGCTGGGGTTCCCCTGAGATGAGTGTGCTGTGAAGTGGCCCCTGTCAAAGGAGTCTGGCCTGGGGGAGGGGCGTCACCCACACACCTGGGCCTAGTTGATTAGTTCACTCTCCGCTTATTCACATTTTGAAGAGTCCTCTTTTATTTTTAAAATCCACTTGGAAGCTCTCTCTATATATTGGGAGAATTAATCCCCTAGGTGACATTTTCAGTTATTTATATCTTCCTATCTTACAATTTTTATTTTGCTAATAGACATTTTAAAATTAAGTTTATCAAGTAACTTCTCTTTATACCAGCCTCTAATGTAGGTCCTGGGATACAATGATGAGCCAAGAGTAAACTTAGTCCTTGTACTCCAGCCTCAGGAGGGGAAAAAGAATACTAGTCAGTTAACCACACAAATGAAGGATTCTCACCACTGTCCTGCAGGTGGTGAAGGTGGGGTGACACACACCCCCTCAGCAGGTGACACTGGAGCTGTCACTCAGCAGGTGACATCTGAGCAGAGGCCCTTGCAAGAGAGCAGCAGAGGGCAGAGGGCAGAGTGCAAGGTGCGAGTGGCTGAGAGTAGGGCAAGGGATGAGCAGGGAACACTTGCTGCAGGGGAAGGGCCTGGGACTTCAGGCAGAGACCTTTGAAGTGTCCAAGAGGCACTCACAGGGCCTGACTTAGGTTTGAAAAGATGTCTCTGTGTGTGTGTGTACGGGGCAAAAGGATGTAGCTGAGGAAGCCAAATGAAGCCCTGAGCAGCTGGGGCAAAACTTTGAGGGGCGTGGCTGGCCATGGGGGCGTGGCCGGCCATGGGGGCACGTCTGAGTGCAAGAGCACACATGGCATCTGGCTACTTTAGCATAGGAAGGACAAGAGGAACCATTCCAGGCTCCAGAGAGGGATGTACTCCATAGCCAGCCTGGGGAGGGAACAAGGGAATGTGACCACCTCCCTGGTGACCCTGCAGGGACCCACCTGACCTTGCTTTTAGGAGGGGTGGCTACACTTGCTGAGTCTGAATGGGTTGAATCTGCTGCTGTGGAGTCCTGCACCTCCCTCACAAGGGCAGTCACCTCGAGGGGAAAGATGCAGAGGGACAGCACACCCAGCAGGGCTCTGCCCTGTTACATGTAGGCCACAAATCCAGTCTGTTCCCCCACATCCTCTGTGACTGGATTTACTATGAGTATTACTATTTTTTGGCAACAGTGTCTCTTGTGAGCAGCTCCCTGGTAATTCCAGAGCTAGCCCCCCTTGGGGCTTCCTAGCCCGAGCCCCATCAAGAGAGACACGTGTACTCGGTGCCAAGTGATGTGCTTTTTATTTTTAATTTTTGCATAGAAGAACTGGGGCCAGAGGTGTGGGGTGGTGAGAGGATCACCAGAGACAGAGCGGGGAGCAGAACAGGCTGATATATTGAAATACACTGCTGAGGGGAGCAGCGGGTGAGACAGGAGAGGTCTGCTGCGCCATGTTGGTCAACTCCCTGGCTGGGGATCGAACTTGGGCTGTAGTGGTGATAGCGCTGAACACCTAGGCCACCAGGGTGCCCAAGATGTGCATTTCCGATTTGACAGCACCACTGTCATGCCTTCTTCTCCTGCCCTTCCCCTCCTTGCTTCTTTCCCTTTTCCTTCCCCTTGCCCTTCTCTCCTCTTCTTTCTACATTGGGGTGTTTTGAAAAAAAAAAAATCCCAATATATGGCAAGAGTGCTCTGACATAAGGAGAGAAAATTGATCCAAATTAATTCCTCGGAAATGAAAGGTATTAGGCTTCATTTAAGCAAGTAACAGAAACCAACTGAGCTGGTCTTTACCCTCTCCCAGAGAGAGTCAGCATCGGCTCTTTCACGCCCAGCACAGGAGCAGCATGGCCGCCTGGCCAGGGCAGACCCCGCTGCCATGTTCTCCTGGACAGGATTATGGGTTTGCGAGTGGCTGACTGTGGCTGAATTTTATCATTATTAAGGTTCAGTGCTAACCTCTTCCCCCTATTTCCTTCTCATTTAAAGTTTCAGGGATAATAAATTCTTTTGATTTAGCAATTATTGGAGTACAGAATTAGTCAAACTCAGGCTTTGAGAACAAAGTCGAGTGGGACCGGGTGGGCTTTTGTGGGGATGCTACAAATACTCACAGGCGTGCTGCCGGAAGATCTGTGGGAATGGTGCTTTGTTGTCTGAAATTGGATGGGTTTTAATTTAAGAGCATAGTTTCAACCCTCACCTCTCTCTCTGAGCAGAAAAATAGTTATGTTTGTGGGTGACATATTCCTGAAGTAAATTGTGCTAAACCACCGTGCTGAAATACATTATATTGACTTGTCTGGGCTGTGCTTTTCTGAGTACAACATTGAGTTGGCTAGTAATAAAAATAAATAAGAATTATATATCATTTCATTCATTTTTTTGTATTACACTTGCAAAATGCATAAGGATATAACACGACGTGTTGCAATATAGTTTTAGAAAATACAATGATAAAATTAATCCTAGATACAGGATGATGTATGTGGGTGGATTAAAGCAGAAGGCAGCTTCAAAGGCATTTCCAGGCCATTGCTGGACTGAGGTCCATGTTCCTTCTCTGTGCTTCCATGGAAGCTAGAACAGGCTTTGATGCCTGGGGAGGAGGGGCCCCTACCAGGGCTGCTTGAGGAGCTGGCCCCACCTGTGATGTGTGGCTCGCGCCACCCCCCTCACGCCCCAGCACAGTCTGGGCCCTTTCCCTTAAGAATGATCTGACTTGAGACCTGGCTCTGGGTGGACTGTACCCGGCTGCAGGAGAGATGGCCAGCGCGTGCCTTCCCACTAGGCACTGGGAGTCAAGTCAAGCAGGACAAGTGTTTGTTACTGGCTGACTTTGTTTCCCCTGTGGCCCTGTGTTGGAATGGCTACAGTGAAATGCAGATAAAGGGGGACCCTGACCCCAGGATCCTACGTTTTCCTGAAGCCCCAAAAGCAAATGCATTGGGTCATTCACCTGCCAGTCTCTGGGGTCAGATGTGCTGGGGTGGGGAGCACCCTGACTGTCTCTAAGAGAGTGAAGGTAGAAGTCCGAGGATTTCCTTTAGGGCCCCCTAGTGTGCATCGGGGTTGGGGGGGCAGGGAGAAGCCCAGACTAGGACTGTGATGTCTGCACACGTGGAGACACGTTCACATAGAAGACGAACCCCAGCCCATTCCCAGGGCTCCCCCATGAGGGTATCATCCCCCTTTCCCACCACCGCAATAATGATGCCAGTTCAGCCCCCCACACTCCCTCTTACCTGGCCCCAGCTCCTGAATCTCAGCAGCTCAAGCTTCCCTGATGTGCACATCTCCCGCAGTGCACGCAAGGAGAGGGCGGGGCAAGCCCCTTCCCGCAGCTCTCCCCCCACCCCACTCCTGAGTCCCTCAGGGGATTCCACGGCTCCGGCCACAAAGCCCTCCTCACTTCATCTCCTCAGCTCCTATGAATCCTGCCTGGCATGACCCCACTGCCCACATCCCACTTCCTACACGGTCCCCTTGCTCCCTACTTGGCTGCCACGCTGGCTTCTCATGGCTTCTCAGAGACCTGCGTCCGGAGCTCCGACCCCCCCATTTGTGCCAAGGCTGCCCTCAGCACTCAGGCTTGGCGCTGCTCCTGTGGGAGCCCCTCGGGCCCCTGGTCACACCCCCTCCCCGTCTGAGCCTGGGTCCCAGTGAGGTCTAAGGTCTCCTGTGTCACCACAGATGGCGTCTGTCCCTCTCTCCAAACTGTCAGCCCCGAGAGGCAGGCCACGGTCTGCTTCTCTCTCTGCCGTGGCTCCACCATCGCTGTGTTCAGTAGCCGTTGCCGAGGGGCTGAATCGGGGACTCCGCGGGCACAGGCCTGCAGCCCCCGTGATGCTCCCGTTACCCTCAGGGGGACCTTGTGTTTCACCACGGAGGCCGTTGAGCCCGTGGAAGATCACGTGTCCCTGACGGTGACCTGGGGACAGGATCCCAGTGTCCTAGCTCCTGGCCGACCTCTGACCCCACACTGTCTCTTAGTCTCCGCTAGCCCACTTCCTAGCTAGGTGAGCTTGCTGGTCCCGGAAAGAAAGGAAGGAAGTCCCTCCCATGTCAGCATCGGGCCCTGGGTCTATGCTAGGGAGGGAGGGAGGTCTGGATAAGGTGTGTGCGCATGTGTGCTTGCGTGCGTGCGTGCGTGTGTGTATGTGCATGTGTGCACAGGGTACAGGGAGGGACTGGCCCCTCCCAGCAGGAGCCTCACCTCTCTGGTTGTTCAGAGGCTGAAGGGAGCTGAGATAGATGTGGTTAATGGCATCTGGAGCTTGGGGAACTTGGGGCGTTCTGGGGGACAGAGACAGTGGAGGATAGGTGCATTGGCTTCCTGTAACAGAGAGGGTGGGTGGAGAGGAGTGGAGGCCCCTCTCACCCCCACTCTAGCAGAGAAAGCCTCTGGGGTGGGGCGGGAGAGTGCAGGGTGTTCTGGGGTGGTGGTGGCATCTAGGGCACCACTGCTTTCACTCTGCCCATCAGTGGCCTGTTCCTGCCACTCCGTGAGCCCCAGGATGGCTGCTGGGGCTGCAGGCAGAACAGAGGCATGGGTGGAACTGCCCACATGCCAGCAGAGGGGGCAGACCCTGATCACTCAGGTGCCGTCTACCCCCTTGCCCTGTTCCTGGCCGGGCAGCACCTGCTCAGTGCCTTGGGTGGTCTCAGGGCGAGCACCGTGCCCAGGAGTCCTCGCTCCCTCTCCAGCCTGGAGACCTAGCCGTAAGCAGCATGGCCCCTCCGCTGCAGTCTCTCCCAGACCCGGGACCTGCCCACACCCGCACAGCCCCGGGCACTGCCCTTCCGAGCCCAGGAGCCGGTGAGGCCACTGTGTGTCTTTGGTGGTTATTTGAGATGTGGGCTTTGCACGAGTGGGGCGTCCGCTGTCATGCTCGGGGCAGCCCAGGCTGGTCTCACACCCGGGCTCTTCTGAAAAGACACGATCAGACAGGCAACCACTGGACCGCGGGTGCACCAGTGGGTGCCGTGCGGCTGTATATGCAAGTGTGGGCGTGCGCTGGGTGCACATCTGCGTGTAGGTGTGAGTCTGCAGGTGAGGACACAGTGATGTGTGCGTGCCGCGTGGGTGTGCACGAGGCTCGTATGTGTGAGCGTGGGAATGTGTACCCAAGTTCTGGTGTGTGGGGACTGGGTGTGCAGGCGTGGGAGGGTGCACATGTGGGTGATTTGCACTGAATGTGTCCCTCCCAGTTCATATATTAAAGCTTCAACTCCCAGGGCAATAGGACTAGAGGTGTGGCCCTGGGAGGGGATTATGTCTGAGTGAGGTCCTGAGGTGGGGTCCCCTGAAGGGACTAGCGCCCCAGAGGAGAGGGAGAGACGCTGGAGGGTCCTTCCTCTGCACATGAGGCCAGGGACGCGGACCAGGCAGAGGGTCTCACGAACCCATCCGGGGCCTTGACCTCCGTCTCTCCAGCCTGCAAAACACAGAGCAGTGAGTGTCTGTCATTTAATCTTCCTGCTGTAGTGGCTCAAGCTGAGAAGGTGGGCACAGTGAGTGTGCACAGATGTGAAAGCGTGTGCCGATGTGAGTGTGTGGGTGTGATGCCAGGGATCGTGGGCCAGACCCTGAGCGCTCAGAACCCCCACAGAGCTCCGGCACCTCCTCCTGCAGCCCGAGCACCTCCCCAGGTGTGTGGTCAGGGCTGTCCGCGGGGTGTCCAGCCTGTATCACAAGTCGTTCACCCACATTTGCACACAGGGTGCCTTGCTGTGCTGTCCAGGTGCTGCTCTTGGTGGGCTCTGCCTGGGCACTGTGGGGGTCACTAGCACTTTTTTAAGGAATAAGCTGGGGGACAGCTGTTCTTCCACTTCTTACCACTGCCACAGGGTGCGGGGTGCTGGGCAGGGTCTTGAGATGGAAGGAGGAGCAGCCTTGCCAGTCTCGCCTGGGCATCCTTGAGCGAGAAGTGCTGGCACGTCTGGGGAGGCGGAGGGCTGTTCTGAGCCTCCTCTAGACCCTGGAGAGCTCTGGGGACAAGCACCATGTTCAGACCGCTGCCAGCCTTGAGGACAGAGAGGACCCCATGGTGCCAAAGAGCCTGGCCGTGGCAGCTGGCAGGTGCAGCATGTGGGGGAGTGGGGTGGAGAGCGGACACATCCACTGGCAAAAGGAGCTGCCGTCTGGGGGTGGCTGGGAGGGCTCCTGAGAAACACACGTGGGTGGGGGGGGCATCGCAGCGGGTGGGGGTGGACATGTCCTTGGGGTGAGCCAATGTGCCCCTTGCCAAACCTGGTGAAATTAGGCTCCCGGGGCTGTCAGCTGGGTCCATATTTTTGTCTTTAAGGAGCACATGGTGCAGGGAATGGGGGTGCAAGGGAGTGGTGGCAAGGTCATGGTCCACGAGAAGGCACAAATGTGGAGCAGGGGTGCTGTGGGATTGAGGGGAGAGGCTGTGTCGGGCGTGTGCAAGCGTCCTCATGTGCATTTCCTTGTGACGCTTGCATCCTTGGCTTATACGGGGCACGGTCCACCCTCGGTGGGTACGAGCTAAGACAACTGACACCTGCCCAGTGTGTTTGCAGGAGCAGCTGCATCTGTCTGTGCACAGCGTGAAGTCCCAATCACGGGGTGACCTGGGGGTCCTCCTTAGGGACAGGCAGGATCCTGGTCGTTTGTTGCCATGGCTATCACAGGACCCTTTCTAGAAGGCCACATCTGTTCTTGGAAGTGTCCCCACCAGCCCAGACAGGCAGGTCACACCGCAGCCCTGCAATGTGGTTTATTCAGGCACCATAAAGTGGCTTTGAGAGACATATGGAGACAGATGTGCCAAAGGCCGTGGGAAGGCTCAAGGGCTGGGACCAGGAGGTGGGAGCAGGACCACAGGCCACGTCCCTTCAGAAGCCATTCGTTGAGCTCCACGCCCAGCGAGGACTCTGGATTTCAGCCCCAGCAGACGCTCTGGGAAACCACACTGTCACGACTCCATCTCTCAGAATGTCACAGCAATTTAAAAAAAGTATATGTACACTTTCTGCCACATCTTAGATGTCCCTCCACCCACAGAAGCCGTCAAATAAAAATTAATTTTGCTCAAAAAAAAACCATGCTGCATATTTTTGACACTCAATGTCTGTTCATTTGCATGGGGCACGTTCTTACATAATGAATCATCGTAACGCTTAAATTAAACACAGTAAAAGAATGGTTAATGCCATAACACACTGACAATTTAACCTGGCCAATATTTTTATTGCCTTGTACAATAAACCTAACAGAGCACAACTTGCTTTTGACTGGTGGAAAATCGGTTATGAACCGCCAGGGAGCGGCCAATTTTTCAAATGTAGCCATTCAGTCATACTATAGCCACTAAGACTTTTTTTTTCCCATACACTATTGCTGTTATAATCTTTTGAGGATATTTTATCACAGCAATAACCTCCTCAAAATCAGTCTTTACTGCAGTTAATGACTGGACAGCTGGAGCTATAACTGGCCTTGGCTTTGCCCCCAGCTATTAGCTAACAAACCAGTTGTTATCTGCAGGTAACAACCAATTTCTTGTGGAATTTTCTTGATGAAGTGCCTCGCTGGATCAACATTATTTTTTCCCCTTTCTGCCCCAGCGTCATGTATCTCAGTGGGAGATGCAAGAGGAGGGACGCAGGAGATGATAACTCCCAGACCTTCGACGTGAGACCTAGGAGGGCAGCTAATGGCCACACCCTCCGTGGGCCAGGGAGGGTGAAGGACATCACGGTGTGGGGCATCCGACAGGTGCAGAGGTTGCCCTGCTGAGGGGACTGGACAGAGGGTCTGCAAGATGCCAAGATGAGCCAGAGAGACCAGGAGTAGAGCAACCCATGGAGTTTGAAGCAGAGGCAGAAGTGGGGCCACTTCCAGGTGAAGGTGGGATCCACAGGCAGCTTCCAGAAATCTCTGCGCACAGGTACATATTTGTGTCCCGGTGTGTTCCGCTTTCGATCACCCTCGTAAAATCTGAGCTTTGAAAACTAGTGATAGGGCCTCCCTGGTGGCGCAGCGGTTGAGCACTGCACTGTGGAGCTGTCGGCAGCTTGCAGTGTGAGTTCGACGCCCGGCCGGGGAGAATCCCACATGGTGCGGCAGACCTCTCCTGCCTCGCCCGCTGCTCCCCTCAGCAGTGTAGTTCTGATCTGCCTGTTCTGCTCCCCGCTCTGTCTGTGGTGGGCCCTCTCGCCATCCCACGCCTCTGGCCTGTACCCCAGCTTGTATAAATAAATAAATCTTTAAAAAAAAAAAAAGAAAACTAGTGATAAAAAGTTGTGAAATGTTTGTCTCTTTAACAGTGAGCATCATTTTTAAGGGCAAGATTAGCGAATTTGGACCTTGATGCCAGAGCTGAATAGGTCAAAGCCAAGGATCGTTGTGATTAATACTTCCTGTTGTCCTGAGTAAAACTCTAAGGGGGGTGTTTATATAGAATGCAGAGCCGGGGGCTGTGCATTTGTCCCCTCAGCAAAGGCAAGTCCTGATTCTAACATTGACTGGAGGGGGTGTTCCCTGGCAGGGTGAGGGGTACCCCAGGACCCCCAATCTACCCATTCTAAATAGGTTCTGCCATCTGCTGCTTCAAGACAATATATACTCTAGTGCGTAAGACTTTTAATGGAAAGGAACTTTCATACAATTAGTGTGTGACAGAGAGAAGAGAAAGATTATAGTTAAAATAGTTTCCCAAGAAACACCCAGGTTATCCAGCCCCTCGTGGGTTAATGCCCAGCTGAACAGGGCTGGCCCAAAGCAGGACTGCTGGGCCCGAAAGCCTGCCACAAGTCTAAGGCACCTTCCGGTGGGACCAATAGAAGAAGGGCAGAAGAGGCCAGGCAACTCTGGGAGAAAAATCGAAATCAAGGCAAAGGCCGCCATTGTTAACTTCCCCACGAGTCTCTCGCCCACATCCGTTTCAAGCGCCTCCTTCCATGTCCCCCAGTCCCTGGTCCAAGTCCAAGGCCGAGAAGCAAGTGCAGCTTCTTCATGCGTCTCTCTGCTCCACGTGCCTCCTCTACGTCTCCTTCTTCCTCTCCGTCCTGCTTCCTTCTCTGTCTCCTCTCCAGTTTCTCCTCTTCCCTGCTCAGCTTTGCCTTTCCCTGAGTGGGGCAGGGAACCTGGAACTTCCCCCTTCCCTGGGGACCCCCCTGTTGCAGTGGGAGTTAGTTCTGCTTATTTATCACTGGGTCCTAATGCCCTCTGATAGCAGCAGCAGCAGTGTCGGGGTGCTGTATCATCAGAGGAAGGGGAAACCCTACAGAGATCACCTGTTCGTGGCAGCACTTTGAAATTCCTCAGACTTATCAGTGTTTACTGTATGAGGCTCTGACTCGATTCCTGAAATCACAGTGCTGATTGCAGTAACTTTACATATGCGTCTTTAACAAGCAGGGCAAAACAAAAAATTAATGTTTTTAAAAGTGAAATAAGATTTTTCCAGCGTGAAGAGAAGACCAATTAAAATCACTTCAAATTTTTAAATGAGTTTTAATTTGAGAGAGTGGAATTCTTTCAAGAATATGAGTTTTGCTAAATATTTGAAATCATTATATATCACGCTTATCTGAAGCCCAAGTTGCTTGGAAATTAAATAACAAATTTAAAAATGAGCACAGTGTTTATTTTTGAATTATCTGGTGGGTGACTCCCCCACAGGGCAAGGAGCAATTTTGGGAAATGTGTAGGGGTCCCTGTGGGTAAAATGGAAAGTAAGTCTGGCCTCCTACAAAATTCCCAAATTCAGACACTGTCAGTGGACTAGAGCAATTCTATGATTTTAAATCATTTTGAATTTCATAAACCCAACTCTTTAACCTTTGGTAAATGACAAAAAGTGCAACACATTCTTAACATTTCTGATCATTCCACACTAAGGTGGCCCCATAAAGCTCATCTTTTCCAAATTTAAGCACTTAAAAATGTGAAGTGCTCCAATAAATTTAAATTGGCATATGCTACGCATATGAATGGGAAATGATTCAAGCATTACAGGCTGGAAGTGGTGAGTGAGGGCAGGGAAACCAGAACATCCATTGTCAGGGGATTGATTTTTAATGACTTTCTATTGATTTGGTGCCTTTTAAACCTGATGGCCTAAGGTTGGTCTTGCATATCTATCACACTGAATCTTTGGCGGAGTCCCTCTTCACGGTGCGAGGAGGTTATTTCCCCTCTTGCCAAGAGAGCGTCCTGAGCAGATGCAAGCCCTGGTTTCCATGGAGCCTTCCAGGGACAAGAACTGAACAGCCACCTGGCAGAAGGCTGCATAGTGCCCCAGACTCTGGTGGTTGTAAGTGACACCATCCAAGCGTAGCCAGAAAAGGGCTTCTTTAGCTTCCATAACAGAACAGTCTTGGGATGGATCAAGAATGGCTGGATCCAGGAGCTCTCTCCTCTCTCCTCTCTCACATGACTCTCTTTCTCTCACTCTTTCTCCTTCACATTCTTTTCCTCCAATTCTTTCTCCGTTTCTACTTTCCAGTGGTGATGCCTCAGCATTTTGTAGCTTCTGACAGTTCTGGCTCATAGTTCACATTTCCAAGTCCATCAGAAAGAGATGTTTTCTTAGCAACCTGCCATAGGAGGTCCTGAGCTAAGACTCATTGGATCAGCTTGGTAATGGGCCCATTTCTGAGCCAACTTCTGCAGTCAGGGGGATTCAATGTTCTGATTGGCCTAATCTGGCTATAAATTCATTCCTGAAGGCAAGAGTAGAATAAAGTCCCAAAGTTTGTGATGAAGTATAGAGATTCTGCTTGCCCTGCACATGTCTCTGGCTCTTCTCATTGTGGGTAGTTGTAGGTCACAGTTGCAGCTGCTTCCATAAATTAGAAGCACTGTATGGTTTGCCTTGGCCAGGAAAATAGGAGAAGCTGTGCACTTCACCTTAGGGTGGGGACTTCAGGAGCTCCAGGGAAAGGGTGAACCTGTGGGCTGGGATCCAGGGTAAGGAGACCTGAGCAGAGCCCTCACCAGTGTCTTAGTCAGCAGGGGCTGCGGTAACAAGACAACCAGAGGCTGAGTAGACTATGGAGGCCAGAAGTGTGACATTAGGGTGGCAGCATGGTTGAGTTTGTGCCTCTCTTCATGACTTCCTTATAAGGGGGAGGAGAGAGAGAGAGGAGAGAGAAAATGAGGAAGAGGAGGAAGAAAGCAAAAGAGAGGAGGGGAAAAAAAGAGGAAACAGGAAAGTATCAGATCTCTTTGGCCCTTTATAAGGACACCAATCCCATAATGCCCATAATGGGGCTCTAGCTTGTTGATTTCATCCAAACCTAGTTGCCTCCTCAATACTACCATATTGGGGATGAAGGATCCAACATGAGAATTTTGGGAGGAGACAAAGATTCAGCTCATAGTAGCTCAGCACCTCTGACAGACATAGAAAGGGGAAAATAAACATAGGATATTAGAAACCAATGTTTATTTGGGTTGTTTATTGACACAGCCTAGCCTATCCTGAATGATGTGGAATCAATATCAGAAGTAAGTGCCTACCAAAATCTAAAATACCTGGCATTACCTCTGTAGTGACCCAGGAGCAGCTATCAGAGGCTGGAGACATGGTAAACTCTGTTATGATGTGCAAAAGTGTCATCTGAGGTAAGTCAGGAGACAGGAAATAAACTTACAGCTCTTCTGGAGAGTTTGAAGGACAGAACATTCGTAATATGCACTGGTTACTGTTGGCTGCATTTGGAAAGGTAGCAGAAAAAAAAAGAATTAAAAAATAATTGTCTAGTTCACAAGCAGGAAAAAAAGAGAATACTGCAAGAAAGATGCAGCTGCCTTCTCAATCTCAAGAGTAGAAGATAAAATTGAGAAATATTCCCAGTGACAAGGGCTGATCAAAACTCAGCCTCAACAAAGTATAAAATTAAGAGTAGAGCTGTCATCCAAATCTCTGAAAGATGAAAATGTTTGAGTAAAAAATTCAGTTGAGGGCATGGGGATCCTTGAATACGTTCTTTTGGACACAGATTTTCACAGAAAAGAAAATTACTATGAAACCCTTTTCTCAAAGCATCAGAGGTTTAAGGTATATATTATAAAATTTGAGAAGTGATAGGGAGAGCTAAAAAAAAGTATCCCTCCTTGTCATATATTAAGAGACAGATAATCCTTAAACTCACAGCCTCTCTTTAGCCTAATTAGAGAGTTAAGGCTGCAGGACAACCAAATCTGGAGAAAGACAGGAGTGATTAGGTAGAGGATGGACTGATACTAACTTACCTAGAGCAGAAGCCAAGAGATACCAGTAAGGGTCTCCCTGGTGGCACAATGGGTTAAGCCTAGGCCTTTGAAGCTATCTGCAGCCACTGCAGCCTGAGTTTGATCCCTGGCCAGGGAGCTTCCCACATGGCACAGCAGACCTCTCCTGTCTCGCCCGCTGCTCCCCTCAGCAGTGTACTTCAGGAGATTCACCTGTTCCACTCCCTACTCTGTCTCTGGTGAGTCCACTCACCCCCCACCACCTCTGAACTACACCCCAGCTCTTGTATGCATAAATAAACAAATCTTTTAAAAAAAAGACACCAGTAAGAAGAATTCAGCCAGAACAGTAGACACACTGGTGGAGGCTGGCTGCAGGCCGTGAGATAAGGTGAGGTCCATGGGGGTGCACACATGGGAGCGAATGTGTATCTCATGCCAGATTTTTCTCTAAGTATCCCATCGGGTATTCACATGCAAAGGTGGGACAAAACTCTTTGATTTTAATTAAATATCTTTATTTAAAAAATATATTTTATATCATTGTTCATTTTTGTATAGTGTTTGATTTTTCCTCTCAGTTGTAATCCCCATAAGATTCCTGCCACCAAGTCACCAATGAACTGTCACCATAGTCTTCTGTGCTTTTCCCTCCCTGTTTTATCCCTCTTCCTCTTCCCCCTCCCTGCGATATGTCTCCGATTTATAGTTTGCCTGCTGGTTTTGTTTCTCTCTTTTTTTCCTCTTTCCCTACCCCTTCCTTGGTTTCGCTTTATTCCTCCTGTAAGTGAACTCACCTGATACTTTTTTTTCCTTCTGATTTATTTCATCGATCATAATCCCTTCCAGCTCCATTCATGTTGCTGTGAATGACATTAGTTTATTGCTGAGTAGTATTCCATTGTGTATATAGACCACATCTTCTTGATCCAGTCATCTGTTCTAGGACATTGAGGTTGTTCCCATAACTTAGATATTGTAAATACTGCTGCAGTGAACATATGAGTGCAGGTATTCTTTTGAATTATTGATTTTGTGTCCTTTGGGTAGATTTCTAGAAGTGGAATTGCTGGGTCATATGGTAGATCTATTTTATAGTAATTTGAGTGTTTTCCACACAACTTTCCGTAGTGGTTAGACCAGTTTGCATTCAGTAGGGCAAAACTCTTAAGAAAATTTCTTTTATGCAGGTCTGAGGGAGAAAAAATAATCACTACAAGAGGGTCAACACTTCACTCCCCCCCACCCCATTAATTCTCTTCTGTCTCTCCTTTGGAATTAAAGTGTTAATTTGCAAGAGGAAGACGTGAAAAACTGTAACATATACAGAATTGCATCTGGGGTAGGGGAACAGAAGAAAACCCACTCTCCCTGAGGAAGAGGCAGTGAAAGATGCTGGTCCAGAAACTGTAATGAGAGTCTATTTCTCTATAGTTGTTCTAGCTATAACTGGAGGAATTTGAAACCTCTCAAACACTGAAAGTAACTACAGGAACAACAAACCTCAAAATCAGCCTAATTTTTAACAAGAGTAACACAAAACCCCACATTAAAAACCTAGCAAAGGGCCTGTTGGATTCCAAGCATAGAAAACTATTTAGCTCAGGCTGTACTGTCCTACACAAGATGTCCAGTTTTCAACAAAAATGTATGAAGTACATAAAAAAGGAAAAATCAACACTCAAAGACAAAACAATCAACAGAAACAGGCACAGGTGTTGAACTCATCTGGCAGAGGATTTAACATTATGATACTTACTTGTTGAAGGATCTAATGATAAAGATGCACAACATACAAGATCAGATGAGTCATTTCTGAAGAAAGAGCATCTAAGAGCTGTGGGACAATATCAAATACTATTATACATGTATTATTGGAATCACAGGAAGAGAAAGGAGAGTGCAGAAAAAAATATTTGAAGAAATAATAGCCAAGAGTTTTCTATAATATACAGATTAAACTACAGATTTAAGAACCTCAGAAACACCTAACAGGATAAATATACCTACCCTTGAGAAACAAGACAGAATATAACAAAAAAAAAAAAAAGCATGTAGGCATGTCATATTCTATCTGCAGAATACAGAAGACAATTCTGAAGGCAACCACAGAGAAAAAAAATAAAACCCAACATCCTATACAGAGGAATACAGACACTTGTCAGAAACCATGAAAACCAGAAGACAGTGGAATGACATCTTTTAAGTGCTGAAAGATAAACAAAATCACCTATGAAAATTAACACAATAGTATGGGGGAAAATAATTGAAGATATATATTGATACTACATATAAAGCAATATAATATTACTTATAAGTAGACTCTGGTTAATTAAAAAGTATATTGCAAACTTTGTGTCAACTACTAATAAAATAACGAGGAGTTTAATCAGTCAGCAATAAAAATAAAGTGAAATCATTAAATGTACAATTTATTCAAATGATGGGAGACAAAGAAGAAAAAAGCCAGATTAAATACATTGAGAAGGTAGTTAAATAAAAATCCAAAGCCAAAGACTTACATATTAAATAAAAATATAATTTATTCTCTATAATAGACTAAATACAAGTTAGTCACAAGATGCTATCTACACTGCACCTATATAAGATACTAGTTAAATATAGGTAGCTAGTTAAAATACAAAACTAGTTAAATAAAATAATTTAAAAGATATATCATGTAAACACTGATTTCATTTTTCTTGAGGGTATCTTTTGGAGTATAATTGCTGGATCATATGGTAATTCCATCTTTAACCATTTGAGGAACTTCCAGACTTTTCCAAAGTGACTGTACCTTTTTATATACCCACCGAAAGTGTGGCAGAGTTCTGAATTCTCCATATAATCATCAACGTTTGTTCTTTTTGTCCTGCAGTTTCATTGGGTTATAGTTGATGTACAACACCATGGAAGTTTAAGGTGTACAACAAAATAATTTGACTTATATTGTGAAATGATTACCAAAGAACATATAGTTAATATCTGTCATTTCTTGTCAATACAAAATAAGATTTGGAGATGTGAACCTATACGCCTAAATCATATAGTGCTGTAAACCAGTATTGCCTCATTGAAAAATTATACCTTTTTTTTAAAAAAACAGAAAAATGTGGTTTTTTTACCTTTGACATGAGAACTCTTAGGATTTACTCTTAGCAATGTTCATATATGACAGATAAGCAGTTTAACTACAGACATCCTGTACTTACCTTTCAACTGGGAGTCTGCCCTTTGAGACCTCCTTCATCCACTGTCTCTCCCCCAACTTGATCTGATCCTTTTTTTTTATGATTCACCTCCTCTCTCTTCCTCTCCCCTCCCCTCTTGTCCCCTCTCCTCCCATACCCTCTTCTCCTCTCATCTCCCTACTCCCCTCTTCTCTCCTCTCCTTTTTTTCTCTCTTTTCCTTCCTTTCAATTCCACATATAATTGGGCTAATACAGTATTTGCCTTTCTCTTTCTGGCTTATTTCATTTACCACAATGCCCTTAATGTCCCAAAATGATAGGATTCCTTCACTTTGATGGCTGAGTCACATTCTATTATATATACACCACAACTTCTTAATTCATTCATCCTTTGGTGGCCTCTTAGGGCATTTCCATGTGTTGGCTACTGGAAATAATGCTGTTTTGAACATGGGGATGCAGATACTTAATATAGTGGTTTTTGCTTCCTTCAGATATTCTCAGAGTGGAATTGGGTTATAGGGCAGTTCTGTCTTTAATTTTTTGAGGAACCTCCATACTGTTTTCCTTAGTGACTGTACCCACCAGTGGCTGTGGAGTGGCAGCTCTTTACACGAAAGGCAACACGCTTCACATTGCTTTGCTTTTTCCTGATGGTGAGCATATTTCAGGTGCTTATTGCCTATATCTTCTTTGGCCCCAGCCATCCCTTGCATAGTCTCTGCCCATTTTTATTGATTTGACTATTTTCAGTTTTAAAACACAAACTTATTGGTGTCTTTAGTAATGCACTCATTAAAATTACATTTGCATTATAACATTTGCAAAATGGATCCATTAACTTTTTAATTAAAGACAAATTGTATTTTGATTTTCTAAGATTTGGTTGTGTGTGATTTTTTTTTTTTGCCTTATTTGTTTTGGCTTCTCCCCATTTTCTCCCCACCTCTCTTCTCCCTCTTATCCTTAGAAACTTTGTCTGTTAATGTCAGCCAGCTTATATGTGTTTTACTTTATTAAATCATCCACTATCAAAGATTTGTCATTCTGATTTGCTTTACATACTATAGACCTTTTCATCTTCTCGATAGTATCTTTTAAAGCACAAAAGTCTTTAACTTTTATAAAATCCAGTTTATCTATTTTCTCTTTTGTTTCTTGTGCTTTTGGTGTCATGTCTATCATCAAAGTCATGGTCATTAAGATTCACCCATTTGTTTTATCCTGAGTTTTATTATTTGTTTTTAGGTCTTTGATCTATTTTGAGTTATTTTTTTAGTATTTGGTGTGAAGTAAGAATCCAGTTTCAACCTTTGTGTGTTCATATCTAGTTATCCTGGTACCATTTATTGGAAAGACTGTTCTTTTTAAACTGAATAGTGTCAGTACCTACATAAAAAATCAATAGAATATAGACAATGTTTTGATTACCATTGCTTTGTAGTAAATTTTGAAAGCAGGATGTATGAGTTCTTCAACTTTTTTCTTTTTCAAAGATTTATTTGGCTACTCTTGAAATTTCATATGAAATTTAGAATTAGCTTGTCCATTCTAAAAAGAAACTATTTGACATTTAATAAGGATTGTGTCAAGTCTATCTTCAATTTGGAGTATTGCCATCTTAACAATATTTATTTAGCCTTCTGATTCATCAAAACATGATGTTTTCCCACTTATTTAACTCTTCTTTAATTCCTTTCAACAATCTTCATAGTTTCAGAGTATAAATTTAATCTATGACTAGAGATAGTTTTACTTCTTCCTTTTCAATGTGAATGACTTTATTTCTTCTTCCTGACTAGTTGGTTTGGATAATCCCTTAGTGCAATATTTAATAGAAATGCTGAGAGTAAATTCTATGTTTTGTTCCTGACTCTAGGTGGAAAGTATTGCCCTTTCACCATTGGATATAATGTTAGCTGTGGGGTGTGTGTGTGTGTGTGTGTGTGTGTGTATGTGTGTTGTAAATGTCTTTTTCAGATTGAAGTTACCATCTATTGCTGGCTTATTGAGTGTTTTTATCAAGCAAATGTGTTAGACTTTGTCAAATTCTTTCTGTGTTATGATCATCATATGTTTTTTCTTTTTACTCTAGTTATTTTGGGATATTATATTAATTGATGTTTAGATGCTACATTAAACTTGCATTCCAGAAATAGATCACACTAGCTCATGGTGTAAAATTCTCTATAAGTTGTTGGATTTGATTTGCTAACATTTTTGCATACATCTTCATAAGGAATCAGGAGTTTTCTTTCTTTGTCATGTCTTTTTGCTATCAGAATTATTCTGCTCAAGTGAGTTTAGAAGAGTTCTCTTTTCTTCCATTTTTGACATGAATTTGTGATGAACTCTTCCAAGTGAAGTAATACCTAAAGAACAGGTACTAAATTCTTCTTAAACTGTTTGGTAGAATTCAGTTGTAAAGCCATTTGGGCCTGGACTTACCTTTGTGACTATTTTTTAAATTACTCATTTAATCTTTACTTACTGTAAATCTATTCACGTTGTCTGTTATTCTTTTCTATTTTTTATTCATATCTTTTACATTATTGAGTATTTTTGAGTCAATTTTTATAGATGGTGTCTTTCTAGGAATTATCCATTTTATCTAAATTCTTTAATTTTTGGACACATAATTGCTCACAATATACCTTTATAATCCCTTTTATTTCTGTAAGGTCAGTAGTAGTACCCCCTCTCTCACTTCAGTCTAATAGTTGAAACTTTCCCCTTTTAAAATTGACAATAGTTAAAGGTTTGCTATTTAATTGAATTTTTCAAAGAACTAGGTTTTGGTTTAAGTGACTTTTCTCTATTATTTTTCTATTTCAGTGATTTCTACTCTATTTTTTATTATTTACTTCATTCCTTTGGGTTTTTTGCCCTTATTGCTCCAGTATTTTAAAGTAGAAGATTAGGTTATTGATTTTAGAGAGTTTTTTTCCCCCTTTTTTTTTAACATAGGAATTTACAACTGTAAATTTCCCTCTAAACACTGCTGTAGCTATACCTTATAAGTTTTGGTATGTTTTATTTTCATTTTTTTCCATTTCAAAGTATTTCAAAATTTACCTTTGGATTTCTCTTTTGATTCACTGGTAATATAGTAGTGTGTCATTTAATTTTCACATATTTGTGAGTTTTCCAGATTTCTTTCTGTTATTGACATATAATTTTATTCTATGTGGTTAGAGAAGAAACTATGGCTTATTCAAGCCTTTCAAATTTATTGAGCATTGTTTCATGGCCTAGAATAAGATCTAGCCTGGATAATGATCGTGTGCATTTGAGAAGAATATATTGTTGACTATAACATTTGACAGATGCCTGTTAGATATAAGATATAGATATCAGATAGATACAGATATAGGGTTGGTTTATATAGTTGTTCTAGTATTTGATTTCATTTTGGCCTGCCAAGTTGTCTTAAGGTCTGTTACTGAAGGTCCCAACTATTATTCAATTACACTAGTCAACAAACAGTGAGATGTTGACATCCTACTTCTCCCAGAAAAACAATCTTCTGGCTAGGAGCTGGTAGGAGAAACCCTGTTTTCTTGAACAGACCAGTCTGGAATGGAGCGTTCACCTTGCTGTGCTCAAAGGGAGAAGAGGAAAGAGCAGTCTTAGTTCATACATCACAGACTGTTACTCTTTTTACTGAGTTTTAGTAGATTTCATGAGTGTTTCTTTGCTTTCTATAAGACTCTAGGATCATTTCCAAGAATTTTAAATGGTTGAGTTTGTTTTTATAATTTTCACTGGGAAGATAGCTATACAATAGGTCCTCACACTTCACATGTAACTCTATACTTTTTTAACTGAATAGAGTACCTTAAAATTCCTACAGCTGACCCCATACTAAATGATGAAAAACTGAATGCTCTTGCCCCAAAATTAGTAACACGGCAAGGATGTCATTTCTCACCACCAAACTCTACCTAGTGCAATAAAACATGAAAACATAAATAAAAGACATGCAAATTGGAAAGGCTAAGAAAATATCTCTCTTGTATAATGTAATAATATATGTAGAAAATCCTAGAGATTGCATTAAAAACTTTCTAGCATAAATAAGTGAATTTAATAAGGTTGTAGGATACAAGGTCAATATTCAACTGTATTCCTATATGCTAGCAATGTAGACTTGGAAGTACAAAAAATGAAATATTTACACGTAAATGTAGCAAAATATGTATGGAATCTGTATGCTGAAATTTATAAAGCACTGATGAAGGAAATCAAAGAAGACCTAAAAAAATGGAAATGTATCTATTATTGTGGATTGGAAGATTCAATATTATTGAGCTGTTAATTGTCCCCCAAGTGATCTAGAAATTGACCTCAATTCTATTCAAAATCATAGCAGGATTTTTTTTGTAGATATTTTCAAGTCGTTTCCAAAATTTATATGGAACTAAAAGGAACTGGAAGGGCTGAAATAATTTGGAAAAGAGTAAAGATGTTGAAGGACTCACTCTACCTGATTCAAGACTTACTATAAAGCTACAGTAATCAAGAGAGAATGGTATTATCCATATGTTCCACAAGGTTCAGTATTTATAAATAATTAGGACATAGAAATAGCTTGAGTGTACATCAATGGATGATTGGGTCAAGAAGATGAAGTATATCCAATATGGAGTACTATATAGCTGTAAGAAAGGACGAAATACAGTCATTTTCAACAAAATAGAGGAAGTTTGACAGAATAATGTGTGGTAAGGCATTATTAAATGATTAAAAACAAATATTGGACATTTATATAGCAAACATTTGACAACGTAAAATATTTTACCAAGCCAGTGGACAACAATAAACATTGTCAGCGCCCAGTGATTAACAGGGTGGGAAAGGAACAAGGGAAATAAAGGGTGGTAATGGGTGGGGAAAAAAAGACAAAACACACAATAATAACATGATAAAGCAGAACAATAATTTACATTATTGAGGAATATAAATTAAAATATGAAATTTATTTTAGGACATTAAAAAACAAGAGGAGAAGCAATTGCAATACAACACAGTGGTGTTATGCAGGGTTAGTCTAGGAGTCTGTGGACAGATTGGGGTTGGGAGGTTAAGGAAGGCTTCCTAGAGTGAATCTTCACAGGGGAAACATGGCCATAGGGAAGGTGTTCAAGATAGCATGCACAAAGGTTCAAATGCTTAAAAGCATCTGTTGGTGCTATCTGGGGGATAGCAAGGTATTGGTAAATAATAATGATATAGATGAATGGAGTAATAGAGTCCAGAAGTAGGTCCACACAAATGACTGACAAAGTTACAAAGGAAATTAAATGGAGAAAAGATAATCTTTTCAAGAAATTTGGCTCATACTATTGGATATCCATATACAAAGAGATGAGCCTTGACCCAGACCTTACATATTATACAAAAAAATAACACAAAATGAATCATCGTCTTAAAAGAAAAATGTGAAACTATAAAACTGTTACAAGAAAAGAGAATATCTTTGTGATCTTGAATTTGACCAAGCTTTTTTAGGTATGACACTGAAAGCATAATCTATATAAGAGGAGAAAAAAGGAAAGTTGAACTTTATTGAAATTAAAAACGATGGCTCTGGAAAAGACATAGCTGAAAGAATTTTTAAAAACCCAGTCTGGGAGAAAATATATGCAAAATCACACTTGTGGGAAAAAAAAAAGACATCCACATATATAAGTAACTTTTGAAGTTCAACAATAAAACAACAAATAACCCCAATTTTAAAATGAACAAAATATCTAAATACTCACCAAGGTAGATATAGAGATGCCAAATAGTCATATGTAAAGTTTCTCAATATCGGTAGTCATTAGGAAATGTAAATTCAAATAATGAAATATCACTACACATCTATTAGAATGCTAAAATTAAAAAGTTTGACCATACTAAGTGCTGACATAGATGCTGTGGAGATGATGCTCCAATATATTACAACAATTGAGGAAAACAATTTGGATGTTTCTTATACAATCAACTATATGCAGCAGTTCTACTCCTGGCTAAATTAAACTTATGTTCATATAAAAACCTTTACATATACTTTTATAGCAGATTTATTTATAATAGCCAAAACTGGATATGACACAAATGTTCTTCAATTGAACAGATAAACTGGGTACATCCATGCAATGGAACACAACTCAGCAATAAGAAGGAACACACTATTGAAAATAGAAATGGGGATAAATCTTAAGTGTATTTTGTTAAATGAAAGAAGACAGAATCCAAAAATTCCACAGTGTATGTTGTCATTTATAAAACATTTTGGTAAAAGTAAAACACGAAGGATCAGGAGGAGAGCTTGGAGACTCTGATTACAGAGTCTGCATGAGGGAATTTTAGGGGATGAAATAGATCGTGATTATGGTGGTGTGTACCTGAGCGGTTATTTGTCAAAGTTTATGGAATTGTACATCACTGAGTGTAAATTAAAAAATAACCAGGATCTGGGGGAATGAAAATATGGAATAAAATCTATAGCATTCAACCTAACTATGTTATAATGAACACCATAAGCACACTGAAGGAAGCAGAGAAGAAAAACTAACCTAAGTTATTTTGCAAAATATTCCATATTTTTCTGGATAATGTAAAGATAAAAGAATTATATACAATGGTTGTACTTCATTTAGTGAATTTGTTTCTCATGGGATTGTGGGTTAATAGGTCAGGAACTACTTTGTGTGAATAGACAAGGTAGTAAATTAAATATATTTTAGGAAGAGCCATATTTCCTCACTGTTGGAAGAAAGACATTGCAAACAAGAAAAGGAGAAAGACTAGAATGCACCTGTGGTGCATCAGAATCTCATGAAAGATATAGATAGATAGATAGATAGATAGATAGATACATACATACATACATACATACATACATATGTATGATAGATAGATGGATTGATAGATCATAGATAGATAGATAGAGATAGATAGACAGACAGACAGATAGGATAGAAGGATGGATGGACAGATGGATGGATGGATGGATAGGAGACAGGTAAATGGGTAGGTGTACATATGGATATATGGATGGAGATGGTAGATACAGACATAAATAGAAATGCACATGTGCATGGGGAAGCATACATTATATAGTTCCAATTTCTGTTTCCTGAGATGACTTAGAAACAATTGCACTCTAATAACAATGGGCAACACATAATGCCCCAGATTTGGTTTTATGTAACATTTTTCAATAAAAAGGAGACCTTCTTTTAGAAGCAGTTAATTCTAGGCCAAAGGTAGGGACAATGCAAGATGGCTTGACCCATCTTGTAGCATGAGCAAGTATGGAAAGAATGGGGCTTGTTGAAAGGGCACAAGAGTTAGCTTGAGAGCGCCCCTAGCGGCCAAAGCTGGAACATTTGGAGCAACAAAATAGTGTTTGTATTGACTTATAACCCAATAAAGTATTTATCCATGAGTCCATTTAGATAGATACTTGATTATATAAATAGAGGTGGAGGTATATATCTTCCTTACAGAAGAATTCTACTACATGTGAGGAGTGAGGGAAATTGAATGTCAGCAAAATGCTGCAGGTTAGATACACTGATGGACACTAAAATTAGTGGTCAAAAGTTTGCACAGATACAGAATAGTTGCATCATCTCAACTAGAGAGAAACATTGCAGAGATCACTTACACAGAGTGATAAAGATTATCATCAGAAAAAAGAGAAATTGACATTATGCAGTCTCAGATATGATGCACTGAGAAAGGCACACCTGTGGCATTTTTGTCAAAAAGTATAATCTGAGCTGAAACAGGAGAAAAATCAAACAAACAAAAATCGAGGAACAGTCTCACGTAGAAGTGACCAGGATTCTTCAAAGTGTCACGACCACAAAAAACTGGGGAGCTGCCACAGATTGGAGGAGTCACGATGACTAAATGCAATGGATAATTTTACTAGGGTTTGCAAGATGTTTACATGCGGGAAACTGGGTGAAGGGAACTCTGTGTACTATTTTTGCAACTCTCTTGTAAGTATGAAATCATTTCAAAAGAAAACATTAAAAATGCAAGGGAGAGGGAGAGAGAGATAAGAAAACAAAGGAAGGGAGTGGCTTGGGTGACTTCATCTTAAAAATCATTCCTGGAACATAGTGTTGACTAGAAACATAGAGAAATAGCTACAACAGTTTGAGGGAGTTATGTTACCAAAGGAGCGCTCAGCCTGGACTTTTATTATTTTTTAAAGATTTATTTATTTATGCATACAAGAGTTGGGTGTAGGCCAGAAGTGTGGGGGTGAGAGGACTCTCCAGAGACAGAGTGAGGAGCAGAACAGACAGATCCACTGAAATACACTGCTGAGGGGAACAGCGGGTGAGGCAGGAGAGGTCTGCTGTGCCATGTGGGACGTTCCCTGGCTGGGGATCGAACTCATGCTGCAGTGCCTGCCGTTAGCTTTACAGTGCTGGGACTTCACCCCTTGCACCACCAGGGAGGCCCCTTAGCCTGGACTTTTAAAAAGGACTCTGACTGTTGGAGATTTAAGTTACTCTTGGGCTCCCACCCTCTTGGTGGGGAGTTGTTGGCTCAAGGTTCACCCCTCAGAGCCCATATTCCCCATGTACACTGCAGACAGGGCCAAAGAAGAACCTTCTAGTGACATAAGCAGGGACCAGGGAGCGTGCCATAAAGCAGAATCAGTCCAATCAGTAGCTCTGGACAAGCTACTGGGGACACCACTTCATCCCCTTTCTGAATGGAAGGTGTGTGGTATACCCAGTGTTTGTTCCATGGCTGTGCATGCTGGGTGCATGCTGGGAGGCTGCAAGGAACTTGCTTTTAGTGCAAAGACTGCAGAATAAGAGGAGCCCACCCACCACCCGAGGGAGAGGCGTGTACTGTGTGAGGAGAGAGAAACCGCATTTTAGGGGTCACCGTGCAGTCTGCTTGGTACCCTCAGAACTGCACATTTTATGCCTGTTTTCCCCACTCTAGGCACACACTAAGATCACGTGAGGAATATTCTCACCCTCCCAAAGTGAGCCACTGCCCTGGGACTGCTTTGGCCAACCAGAGTAAGTTCAAGGGGCGCTAGCACTTCTATGTGGAAGTATTTAATGACAGGGTAAGACTTCAGTGCTCCCTTCCCTGCCGTGTGGACCTAGATGTTCCAGAAGGTGGCAGCTTCCTCAGCCAGGATCCCAGAGTGAGGACAGGGAGCAGAGCCCTCGTGGACCCAAGATTGCGTGGAGTCGTGAGGGGAGTAAACCCTTGTTTTGAATCTTTAAGGTGGGGGTTGTTACGCTGCATGTGCTAACATGCGAAGTGGGCGAGTCCCCGGCAGGGACACCACACCTGCACACGTCCTCGGGTTATGTGGCCAGGGGTGGCAGATCAGGTTCTTAACCGTCTTCTCTTTGGCTGGGCTGGGAGGGGCTTGTCCTAAAGCCCCTAAAAAGATTGGAGATGGGCTGCGTCTGGGGAAGGTCAGCCTGGTCTTTTCTTCCACAGACATTTTGCTTTTAAATTCACCCTTCTAGGAACACTTCAATGGCCACGACAACTTCCCACTGTGGCAGAGAAGGCGAGGGCGGCATCAAATCTGTGTCTGAGAAA
The DNA here is from genome assembly GCA_004024925.1 of Scalopus aquaticus. Classification (NCBI taxonomy): domain Eukaryota; kingdom Metazoa; phylum Chordata; class Mammalia; order Eulipotyphla; family Talpidae; genus Scalopus; species Scalopus aquaticus. The sequence goes on from PVIJ01004619.1 coordinate 59,242, forward strand.
ACTTTCAATGTGGGGCTGGTCCAGTGCCTGGAAGATGCTGCTCAGAGCCGTGGGGTCACCTCCCTCTCCGTGCTGGTCAAGTAGCCCTGGACTAGAGCCCGGAGACCTGGTTCTAGATGCTGCTGTCCACAGACTCACTGCGAATGGGTTAATAGCTATTCCTGGGGCCCTAGTCTTCCCATACAAACTGAAGAATTGGGGTAGATGAAGGAAACACTTTCAAATAATTTTTTTTGGCCAAGGAGTCCTCCCCCCAAGTAAACACCTAACACAGAGTGGTTCTGAACCTGCTTTCCACTTCCTCTCCCAGTCCCCCAAAGAGCACAAGCTGTGTAGGTTCATCTAGGACCCCCCCCTCCCCCCAGTGCTCCTTTGAACACAGCTGGAAAGCACTGGCCGCTCATCTAGCCCAGACAGGGCGCAGCTTTCAGGAGCACGTGGTGCCTACAAGCTCTTAGGCTCCAGAGCTGGCGGGGGCCGCGTGGCTGGGCCTATGGCGTCCAGGGCCCCTGCCCACTCAGGGCTGGGCTCACCACAGACAGAGCTGTCTCGTGACCAGGTTTGAACTGAAAAAGGCACAGGAAGGGAGTAATTTTCCCCAGACAAACTTAGGCTTTCATGCTTTACCTGTTAACATCTGAACCCCAGGTGGCCCCAGCTGTAACCCCTGCAGTTTAGGAAAAGTTGGTGCAGTGCTTTGGAGTCAGACTGCTCTGGGTTTGAATTCCTCAGTCTTCTGTGACCTTGGAGAGGAAAGTTACTGAAGTCCCACCTGCTTCTGTTTTCTGTCTGGAAAGAACAGCAGCTGGTCCACAGAAGTGCTGAAGATTGAGGAAGGCGCCTGGGCTAGATGCCCAGCAAGGGGAGTGTGCAGATACCAGCACCCCTCTTCATCCTCACTGCACCCACCTGCCCAGATGGGGGCTTCTCTGAACATTTTTCTTCCCCAAGTTGTCTTTGAACAGCTTGCTCCTTAGACCTTCTTCCCCCCTCCCCATTCCCCTACCCGGGGACTCACAGCTCCGTGCAAGGGCCAGAAGAGGAACCCGTCCGCACACAGTGGGCGATCAGATTTGGCTAAACTGGGAAAAGTGTTGTGCATCACTCAGAACTGACAATTTCCCAACACTGTTTCGCTCAGCAACTTGCTGACTAGAGCAGGCTGCAGGCCGGGCCATTGTTCACAGAATTCCAGTAGTTTCAGCATGAAAAACATATAATACTAATACACCCAACGCCGTAGGAGGTAACTGCTTTAATGTTCGTCTGATCTATTATCGATGGCAACTAATTGGCCTGCTCTAGTCCCCACAGTTGATCATTATCTATAGTAGAATGTAGACACAATCCAAGGCGGTTGTTTCAGTGTGGCCCGGAAGGAGTTAAGTGAAATAAGGAATATTATCAATATTGTATCAGTCACAGATGAGAAACTACATACCAGGATCAGTGTAATTCATTCATTGGTTTATGGACACCGAGTCCTCCGGGGACTGTCAAAAATCCACTTGATGTTCCTGAGTGTAAGATTTAGCATTTGGATCTTTGATTTAGCTGAAAGATGTGTAAAAACTCATGCAGTCAGACAACTCCCTACAGGCGATTCATCTGTGTTGGCTTTTACGTAACAGTTATTCCAATCAAGCGCTAGCAGTAACTTAAGCTCCATAACTTGCTTCTGAATTCACATTTCTGAGATGCTGGAAGGTGGAGCAGTGGCAGGGACAAGAGCGTCCCTCCGGGAGAAGAGGGGCTTCTTGTCTTCCGGCTTCTCTGGATGGGCGGGCACCTCTGGGGAAGGTTGGAGCTCTGGCTCCTAAGCCTGCTTGAGGCCCTGGGTTTTTGGATGCAGGGTGTCAGGTGGGGTGAGAGAGGGAGAGCCAGGACCCCCGAGAGACAGGACAGGCGGTGCTCAGAGCTACAGTTGTAGGTCTTCGATACTTGCTCCCCAGCCAGTTCAGCGAAGGGTGGGGAAGAAGTGCAGACCCACGTCTGATGGCTTAGCCCAGGCAGGGCCCGTTACTGTGGCGATGGCTGGATGGAGAGCGGTTCTCGGTTCTCCTCCCCCAGGCTTTCTGCTGCGGCCCTCACCACGGCAGCCTTGTCCAGTTCTAAGGCTCTGATTTCTCATCACCTGCAGGGGGAGACCGGGGGCTCCTTAGTGCCCCCTGGGAGAGTATAAAACGCAAGTGGAATGTTTGCGCACAGTTTCAGAGCAATGCGTGAATGTAACGACCAGTCGATGTGAGGGGCTTCAAGTATGTTGTTAATAGGGCAGCTTTTAGATGGGCTCAGCGAGCAGTATCACAGGGTGGAGAAAGCCCTTCCATGAATGAAGCGTCTAGTCCTCACAGCAAACTTGGGAAGAAGGCACATTTACTGTCCTCATTTTATCTCAGAAGAAACCAAGGCACAGAGTGGGTAGTAAGTTGCCCAAGGTCACACAGAACTAGGCTTCCAAACCGGGGCTGATGACCTTGGTGGCAACACTCACCACGTGGCCACATGGTTCCATTCATGGTGGCAGGTGGTAGCATCTGTCCACTGCCGGTCAGGGTGTTTGTAGGGAGAGGAAAGGGGTGCATCTGTGGCCCGAGGCGGTTCACCAGGGTGATTGCCCAGCCTCCTCGGGACTGATTCACAGGCTGAGTGGCTGTGGCCTCAGGCGCCAGAGGAGGAGCCTAGGGGATGTTGTCCAGAGGTGGCCGGCACGTGGTTACATGAGGGAGGTCTCCAAGTGGGAGGGCCCAGGAGGGGAGTTTTGCCAAATTCCACACTCAGGTGCTCTCCCAAGGGAAGACTAGCCTTCTAGTCAGAGAAGATCCACAAGTGAGAAGTAGACAACCACGGAGGCAGTATTAGAAATAGGGCAGAAGACAGGATTGAAGAAATTACACAGCAGGCAGCAGAGGAAGACAAAGCACTGAAAAGAAGTTGAGGGACCTGGAGGATAGAACAAAGTTCCAATCTTAATCCCTCCGTGAGGAGGCAGGAGGCCTGACATCTCCAGAAATATAGCGTATGTCCAGAAACACAGATGGAGAGTAGGGGGAAAGGGAATTTCTAGAGAGATCATGGTTAAGAACCTTCCAGCGCTGATGAAAGATATGCATCCTCAGAATCAAGAATCATAAAGAGTCCCAAGCAGGATAAAAAAATAACCAATACAAAAACCGAAAAAACAAATACACACCAGAATACGTGAGACGAGAGAGAGAGAGAGAGAGAGAGAGAGAGAGAGAGAGAGAGAGAGAGAGAGAGAGAGAGAGAGAGAGAGAGAGAGACCAAGTAGATTCATGTCAAAAAGGTACTCATGGCAGAGACAAGATGTTTCCTTTGGGTCTGCACTCCCAGGCAGCTGCTCTGACCTCACTGGTCCATGGCACCCATGGCTGCCTATTGCCCTGTCCTGGGACTTGAGGACTCACACCACTTGTGAGTCAACACCTCGAGGAGAAGGTGAGGATAAAATGCCTCAGAGTGACCCGCCACCCCGATCATGTTCACACCAACGGGCCACACCTCTGAGCGGGAGGCGAGAGAGAGGAGAAGGGTCGGACTCTGCGTGCGATGCTGGTGCATTTGCCAGTCACCTCTCAGGGAGAAGCATCAGGGAGGAGGCTGGGAAGGAAGCTTCCTTTTGCTTGTCAAACAGCACGCGGGGAGATGTCATGGGAAGCTATTGGCACACAGTGAGTGCTTAGTGAGGCCGCGTTTATTGAGCACAGGCCGTGGAGCAGCAGTCCTCGTGCCCACTCATTCTGTCCTCCCCACAGCCTGTGAGGGAGGGAGGGTCATTCCCTCGCTAGATAAGGTCACAGATCCTCTGGAATGTGAGCCTGGGCTCCCCAGAAGCGGGAGGGCCAGGAAACTAGTTTTCTCTAGGAATACGGAGCTATCGAGGGTGGGGCTCAGCAAGAGCTTCGGAATCACTTTTAAGATCAACGAGTGCACATGTCTCAATGTTGCACTGCAGATTCCAGCCTGCAGTGTTTCCAGAGACCTACTGTGTGTCCAACTTGCTTTGCAGCCCCTGGGGTGGCTGCAGGCCCAGTTTGTGCAAAGGTCAGTGGGAGGAGATCCCAAAGGCCACGTCTCCCGTCACTGCTGGCTGGGGAGCCTGGGACGCTCAGATGCAGCCATTTCCTCGAGCTCCGATTTTTAAAGAGCCTTGGCTTGAAACGGTTCCATTTGGGAGGGCTTCTCCCTAGCATTTGGTAATAATTCCATACCAAATGCTAGGGAGGAACCCTGCCAAATGCTGTATATCAGCTAAAACCCAAACTCCCAAACAATGAAATATTTATAATAAAAACAGACCCCGGAGAGGGGCACAGGCTGGAGTTCCCAGCTGGTAAGGGGTCCCTGGTTAAGGTGGCCCAGTCCATCAGGTCTACCCTGCCCAGGGACAATCATGGAGGCTGCAGGCACCGGGGACAGGAAGGGAGGCCGCGAGTTCTCTGAGACAGAGAGAAGCCAGAGGTGTCCTACATCCGGCCGGGAGCTGGCAAGGTGCTCCTCAAAGCCCCCACAGGCCGGGCTCAGTCTCCTCCTCCCTAGCTTCCTCCTGTCTGTTTCTTAGTGCAGTGTTCAGCATTCAGCAGTCACTCAATAAATGCGCACTGCCTGTGTGCCTGGATCCTTCCAGTAACAGCAAACCTCACCCATCTGGAACCCACAGGGAATGAGACTGAGACAGCTGAGTTTTCCTAATAGAACCATAAATTATTTTCCTGTAACATTTCAGATGGAAATATTTCTAAGATGCGGCCCGCATTTCCTTTCTTTCTTACTTGGAGAATGTGGAACACCATTAACCTTTCCGTAATGGCTCAGGGTTGCTGCTGTGAACTTCGGGTGCTGAGCGGGAGGTAATGTAGCCCTCGGGGCTCTGAGGTGTGCCCTCCACTAATAGCCTCGGATTCTGGCGCTTCCTACAGTCTTTCAGCCTATTTCCCAGAGATTTTTGGGGTTCTTCCCTTCCAATTGTCGGTACAGTTGTCTCTGGCAATCCTCCTCCCTCTTGCTAAATTATTATTTCTAATTGACTGTGGACTAGACACCAGAATTCTGAGCTAAAGTGCTTCTGTGCTTTGACTGAACATCCAGGAGGCCTCTGCTAGTGCAGACTTGAGAACTCTGTAGTCAGTGTTTGGGCCCAAGTCATTCTCGAGTCTCTTCTCGACTCACATTCCTGTCTCAGACAAGGCAGATTCCATTTTGGAAAGTAACTACTCACCGAGATGCTCAGAAAACTCCTAAGAACACCAACCACCAATCTCTAAATCCCCCATGGATCCTGGAATTTGCAAATCTTTTCAAAGAAACTCACTTTTCTTTCCACTCTTTTTTTTTTAAAAGATTTATTTATTTATGTATACAAGAGCTGGGGTGCAGGCCAGAGGTGTGCTGGTGGTGGTGACAGAATTCATCAGAGACAGAGTGGGGAGCAGAACAGGCGGATCTACTGAAATACACTGCTGAGGGGAGCAGCGGGCGAGGCAGGAGAGTGTAACTGGGCTGAGTCTACAGTCCAGTAAAGGTCGTGCCCCCTGGAGGGGGTTTGCTGATGAGAATGAATAGCCCCAGGGAAAATGCTAAGTTTGCAGTTTGGGGTGGAGAGTCTGATGAGAAATAAAAGGGACTGAAGGAGAAGGGGAAAACAGTTATCATGATGTAGGGATAGAGAAATCAGCAGCAGAAAACGTAGCAGCCAAGATTGAGAGTTTGGAAATCAGACGCCAGAAGTTTTTGAGTCGCCGGGATATAGAGTTTTGGATTGAGCGTTTTTGGAATCTTTAGTGACTTTGGGACCAGCGACTTTGGAGGCTCTGCAAGTAGCCGAGTGAAGGAAACTGCTCCGAGTTTTGTTTTTACTGCAGCTGAAGGAAGAAGGCAGAGGCCTGAAGCGGATGCCTTCCTAAAATGCGCGAGTGCAGTCTGGTGGGCCGTCTGGCCGCTGTAGTTGCTGTTTGCAGTGTTGTTGGCCTGGTGCTGCGCTGGGACACCATGGCAGTTTGGGGAGCATCTCCAGTTGTGTTTTGTGTCGTTCTCATGAGTTGGAACCTGGCCTACAGTCTGATTGTTGTGCGTCTGCAGAAGAAGGACGACGCCATTTTGGAAACGTGGCCTATTGTTGGGAAGAAGAGCTCCACCTCAGCAGTGGCGGGAAGACTTTGTTACTTTTCTGGGACTTAAAGGACTGGACATTGATTTAAGTAAGGTAAACGGCCATATGTTGACTTCAGTAATTCTTTGCTTTTCCCTGTTTGTTAAATAAATCCCAACATTGTTGTTGTTCCCTAAACCTGAGTAGTCTTGCAAATGTGTGAGCCGGTGCAGAACCAAGATAGTGACCGGTAAGCAACTGGGGCACTGCCTTTGGCAATTTTGAACCTCCTTTTGCCCGGTATCAAGAGGTCTGCTGTGCCATGTGGGAAGCTCCCTGGCCTGGGATCGAATTCATGCTGCAGTGGCTGCAGATAGCTTCACAGTGTTGAGTCTTAACTCCTTGCGCCACCAGGGAGACTCAGAACCTCACTTCTTACGATCTCCATTTTTCAACAAGAAAAGGATGTTGGTTTTTACTCCTCCACTTGGAAGATTAGGAAACTTAGGCTAGACAGATCACAAAACCTGACTGGACACTCATGGACACACCAGCAGTGGGTAATTTGGGGAGAGCCTGAATAAGTCTGGATCCGGGGGAGAGGGTACAGTTACTGGGATGCCTAGGGCGTCTCCAGCAGAGGCACTTCCAGAGGTGCGAGCAGCTGCTGAAGCACCCAGGAAGCCATTATATCCCTCTTGGAGTTTTCGGCACAAGCACAGGGCACCACATGACAAGGACACGGTAAAGGGGAGGGGATGGGGATGGAGGCCTGGTGGGAGACCACGCCCGAGAGGGGGCAGCCCACAGGCGTGATGGCACTGCTGGGGGGCGCTGTGCTCTGGTTTGCCAGGGGGCACCCCGTACTCTCTTTCCCATGTCCCCCCCCCCATTCTCTTACTGGTACCTCTCATTGTGAACTCATCTCCAAGACACAGGATGAAGGGGTCGGGGAGAGACCCCATAGGGGTCAGCCGCCCTGGACCCAGAGCTGGCGGAGAAGGGGAGCGTTGTGGGACTGGAAGAAGCCAGCACAGGGACTGACGCAGTCACGGTGCCACAGCAGCTGGGTTCTGAAACTGGTTCCCTGAGGCTCACTGTCTCTACCACCCGCGTGTGCCCTGCCGGTCAGGGTGGCACAGCTCGGGAGAGGCTGCAGGCTTGGCAGTTACTTCCAAGGCACTCACATTATTCCACACAGAGAGCAGGTTGTTCAGTCCTTTTAGGCCTAGTCAGCTGTTCCTACCCCTCTCCTCGTGAGGCTTGGCGTGCTCAGCTGGAGACCGGGCGGGGCAAGGCCGCGCAGGGCAGGGGTGTGCACATCTGGAAGCCAGGCCCCCAGAGTTATGTGGGACGCCCCTCTTACTTGCATCTCCTCCCTGAGCTTTGGTTTCTGCATCAGTCAAGTGGTGAGACTCCATCAGGTGGGAATGAGAGAGCAGAGGAGCGGCTCCTGGGGGCTGGGCAAGTAGAGGTGCTGGCGTTGGGGTCCCCACTCTCTGAGGAAGTTGTTCAGCAGAAAGCAAGCCCCTCTTCCCTTCAGGACGAGCCGTCAGAGCTGCTGGCCCCATGGGTGCTGGCATCGGTGGGTGGCAGGTGCTCAGAACCCCCCGCTTAGTGCAGGGGAGTCCTTCACAACTTTGCCAAACACACCTGGTACAGGTGTCTCCCTGTCCCCAAGAGTGCCTGTCCCTAGCTCCAAATCTGAATTTTGCTCATTTAAAAGATTTGTGGTGTGCCTATTGTATGAAATTTAGAAAGCACTGGACTCTACCAAGAATAAAAGTGACACGACCCATAACCCACCATCCAGAATCACCACGAATATGTGGGTGAATTCCCTCTTGTACCTTTGTTCTTGGCATAACATATATGTAAGAAAGAAGTATGTGCAATACAGGTAGAGCAAAGATGCTACAAGGGACCTCCCGCCCAGGTTAATAGAGACTGTCCTCTGGTTAAGTCGCCATGATGTCACAGACCATATGCTTGTCTGAAGTGAGGGTGAGTTTATATGGGTTTACATGTGCATATATAAATAGGGGTCATGTTATAAATAAAGTTTTATATCCTGCTTTTTGCTTTTCCCATGTGCTGTCAAATTAATCACACCACGATTGATTAATGCAGAACTTTCCAAGGGATGCAATCCTCCTCTTCCACTTAACACTGGCTTGTTGTTGAATGTGGAAATAAGCATTCGTTCATTTAGTCACTTGTTCAAGCCCCAGGTGCTGAGTCTCTGTGAGCTGGTGGCCACTGCTCACAGCTGAAGCAGCAGAGACACAAGAGCTTCCCGCCCGGAAAACCCCCCAATTCAATACAGATCAGCAAGCTGAGGCCACACACAGTGGGCCCAGTGTGGGGGAGGAGGCCCTCATGCATGCTCCTGAGGCAAGGCCTGCACCCCAACTCCACTTGTCATCCTTGTCCCTACAGGGCCTGGTGCAGAACTGGGGTGCACTGCCCTGGGGTCAAGTGAGACCCCTACCCATGGGAACTCCTGCAAGACCCCATCCTTCCTTTTTCCGTGGGTTCTGAACCCACGATTCTCACCCAAATTCTCACTCCTCCTCACAGCCCCTCGCTCCCTGGCTGCGCCAGCACAGCCTCTCATGGGTCAGGGCACACACAAGGTATCAGGGACTGGTGCTGCTAATTTAATCTTTAAACTTCTGAATTGTGACTTATATCAAGCCTCACCAGTGCAAGAATAAAGAGGCTATAAGGAAACCCCCCTCCCCTTTTCAATAAATGATTATCAATAAATGATAATCTTTAGGAAAAATGTTCCTTTGTGGATTAGCTTTCAGAAATGTCAGCTCTGAAGAGTGGCATTTTGTAAGGGAACAGAACACAATCTAGAATGTTCGTGGTATCCCTTGGTAAACACTGTGTTTTGGGTGGGTCTGTCTGGGTGTGTGGCTCTGTGTCTGCTTTTTGCTGCCATGGCTGCCTCCTCTGGGATCCCTGTGCTCTCAGGGGTGCTCTTGATAGGCCTGGCACTTCTATATGGTGGAAGGACAACTTCTATTATCCAGACAACTCCTTTTCCATCATACTGACTATGACCAGGCAGGTTGTAAGAGAAACATCTCAAGGCATCAACTTTCTGGACTCTAACTCCACAGTTGCATCTGAGGAATAAATTCTGGGGCTAGGATGTGCAGTGTGGTGACTGTAGTTAACAATACCGGAAAGTTGTTAGAAGAGTGGATTTTAATGCTACCACCACCACCACCACCACCATCGTCATCATCACCACCACCACCACCAACAACAACACCTCCACCAAAAACATCACCATCACCACCACCACCGACATCACCACC
>PVIJ01004619.1:68782-115078 GCA_004024925.1 Scalopus aquaticus
ACCACCACCACCACCACCACCACCACCACCACCACCACCACCACCACCACCACCACCACCACCACCACCACCACCACCACCACCACCACCACCACCACCGTCACTATCACCACCACCACCATCACCACCACCACTACCATCACCACCACCATCACCATCACCATCGTCACCACCACTGCCAACAACAACAGCATCTCACTACTATCACCATCACTATTACCACCATCAACATCAACACCACCACCACAGGATGGTAAGATGTGAGGTGAAGGATGTGCTAACTAACCTTATTGTGGTGAGCATTTCATACTCTGTATGTGTTTATTATCATTACATTCTACACCTTCAAATACCTAATATTACATGTCAATTATATCTTAAATGCTGAAAAAGTTGCAACTGGCTTTAAGGGTGTCTGAGTGGGTTTCACCTCAAAAGCTTCCTATTTCAGAAATCAAAGCAGCAGGAGTTGTTTATAAGTCAGCATTGCAACGATGACTTCTTGGTTAGTGTTGCTGGAAAACTGTGGACTTTACATTAGCAACTGTGTTTCCACTAGCCAATTCAGGAAGGTCAACTTCAGTGCTGCACTTGTAAAATGACACAAGTAAGCAAAAAATACTTTCGGTGACCTGGGGAGCATCCCACAGATAGATGCCAGAAAGAGGCAAAGGGCAAGATTGACTCCAGATTAAATGTAGTCCCAAACTGGGACTCTCTTTTTAAAATCGTGACTGCAAACGCCCACTGCACCAGAGAAAGAACAGCACCGTTGCTGTGTGAGTTCCCAGCTCAGCCTGCTCAGGAAAGTCTTTTGTGACAAAAGCTAGGTGGGGTTTCAGGAAGATGGGGTGAAGGCACTGGCTTGCGAGTTTGGAGCTCTGCCACTCTGGACCCACAGACTCTCATCTGACATTCTGAACAGTTTCCTGGCAAGGAGAGCTCTGGGTGCCACAGATGGCTTCTGTGATGGTCTTAAGAGTGGTTGCTGTCTGCAGAAAGGTGCATGCCCGAAGCAAAGAGCACCAAAATATCTGTACCCCTGGGCCACTAAATGAAATAGTGTGGAACATTCTAGAACCTATTCTTATTCTTATTTAATGTAAAAGTACCTATAAAATACTTAGATTTCATTGATAGGTATAAGAGAGTACTTAGTTTGTAGCAGGCATTGTGCTAACTCACTGACCTCTCTCCAAGTGTCCATGAGATAGGGACTCGTTTTCCAGATATGAAAGTTAAAGTACAGAGGCGTTAAGTAAGGTGCCAAAGGTCACACAGCTCCAAAGTGGTCGTGCTATGATTTGAACCCAGTTGAAATGGCCCCAGAGCCTACGCTAGGGGACAATTTCCCTCTTTGGAGCAATGGAACAATCATCACCAATGGTAAAAGTGACTTGGGAGTGGGCAAGGGGAGAGGGGACCTGGGAACAGAGGCTCTGAGAGAGGGGCAGGCAGGAAGGCTGGAGCAGGCTTCTCCATGACCACATCTCACCATACTGGGCACCTTCCTCCAAGGCACATTGCTCACTGGAGGCGCTGAAGCAAAAAGCCACAGTGTTTCCTTTGAAGTCAAGAAGGTCCTGTTTGTTCCCTGCTGGGAACAGAGAGGCATATCTGAGACTCCAGTGTCTCAGAGGTGAGCCCCAGGGCAACAGGAACCTGCTGAAAATTGCACACCCCAGCTGGAATTAGGTCCGTTTACTTGCAACAAATGTGACTGCCCAGGGTTAGCATTTTCCTGTGGGTCTATTAGACAAGCCCTAAAACCCTAGTGCACAGAAAGCCGAAGGGCAGGTAGATATGAGTGGGGAAAGGACAATTTGGGGCAGCCTTTTAGGAAAGAAAGTCAGCAGCACCTGCTCCTCCATACAAAGTCCATCCGGACCTTGAAGGTATTGTGCTAAGTGAAATACACCACACAGAGAAAGACAAATATGATCTCAAGTCTATGTGGATCCATGAAAGGAGAAAAAGAGCTAACCTCCTGGCAAAAGAAATCAAGGTGGCAGCAGAGGTAGTGGGTGAGTGGAGACAGAGTTGGAGGAAGATGGTCAAAACGTACATAGTTCTGGAAATACCTTGTGCTACCAGGTTATAGAATAAAAGCAGGGCACAAATGTACATAGCTCATGTGCCCCACAGTGTCTGAAGCGAGACTGTTATACTGTACACTGGAAAACAATTAAGAGCGCAGGTCTTAAGAGTTCTCAGCACTAAAAGAATATTTTTTTCTTTTCTTTTCTCTTTGCTTTTTGTCATTTCTATTTGAGAAGTGAGCTGAAGATATGGTGGCTATCTTTTTACAGTATCTGTGACCTTCATGCTGAATGCCTTTAGTTTATACGGTGAGGTGTGTCAATTATTTCTCAAAGAAAAAACTGGAAAAAATAAACCCTCCACCCCCTTTGACCCGATCATTTTACCTCTGTCAAATGAAGCCAAGAAAATGGGCAGAGATGCAAATAAAGGTTTGACCATGAGAATGCTCACTCCACTTCTGAGAGAACAAAAACTCAGAAACAATTTAGAGGTTCCAAAATAAGAGACTGTTTAAATAAATTATGTTGCATCATTGGAGGGAACATTATGTGCCCATAAAACCATGTTTTCAAAGAATATTTAATGATGTGAAGAAATACCTTGTGCTACCAGGTTATAGAATAAAAGCAGGGCACAAAATTGTTTACATAGAATGATTCAAAGTTTGTGGAAACAATAGATATGCATGGAAAAATGATTGGCAAAAACACAAAGGCTAACAGGATGAGATTAAGGGAGATATAATTGTTTTCTTTGTACAATTTTATGCTTTCTAATTATTCTTCAATGTGCATCCAGGGTTACTTTCAGAAAAAATGACTTAATTTTTAAAAGTTGCAATGGCTTTCTAGTGATAATACAATTTAAGCAGTTCTGTTCATTCATTCATTCATTCAGTCAGTCAATTAAAGTTAAAACAGTGCTTGACACAGATTTCTTTTAAGTGTTAGAACTGATTTATTTTTTGTTGCTGTTTGTTTTGCTTTTTGTATTTTACATTAAAAATTTTTTATTTCTGTCTTTTACACTATTGTGTATTCCCCGTAGGTTACCAGCGGGGCTATGGTGACGGTTCACAGGAGAACTGATTTCTTGATTAGTTTCATTAACCTGCTTTCATACCCCCAACTGTGCCAGGGCCTGGGCTAGGTCAGAGCTCCAGGGGGCAAGCAGCCTTGAGGTCTGCCCTCTGGAAGCTTCCAGCCTAGAGTGGGGAGGGGTTTCTCACAACTGAAGCCTGAGATGGCACCTTTTGAGTTGGCAGCTGTCACCTCGGGAGGTCCACAGATGGGGGCCCTCAGAGCAAGAGAAGGGCTGGATGAGCTAGGAGGAGCGGTGGGGGGCATGGCTGGGTCCCACAAGCACATCCAAATGGACACATTCCTCCTCTATCACTGGTGTGATTCCTGACTTGCTTCCCATCCGCTTAGGTGCCAGACCCCGTCTTCTCTGCCAGCTGACTTTCTCATGTGCAGCTGCGGAGCACCCAGAGCAGTCTGGAGCCCTTGGGTGCAAGTGAGATACAGCTCACCAGACTCTGGGAGGTGGGGCGCCCGAGCTGCTCCTCCCACTTCCCCATCTGACTCAACTTTGTTGCCCTCCGGGAGCCCAACTCCTCAGCAGACATTCGCCCCTTGGCACGTCTCTTCCCACCACGCCCCTGCATCTTCCCTTCCTGATTCCCCAAGACAAGACTCAACTCAGCCCTTTGGAGGAATCAAGATGTAAAAGATGTAAAAGGAAGTCTCCACTGGGATGCTCCTTCCCAGTTTAACCGCCCAGTCCCCTTGGCTCAGCACCCACCTGAGCTCCGGGACTCTGGGGCAGGCCCACAGAAGGGGCACTTGGGCACTGAGTGCCCATCAGACGCCAGGGCTTCATCCTGCTCATGTCGCCCAGTTGCTCCCTTGCATATGGTGACAGCTCCGCACTTACCCAGAGGAGTCACGGGCGTCATTCTCCAGGATTCTGACTGGCCTGTCAGTCACATCCGTGAGTGACTGTAAGATTCTCTGCATAACTATATTTTCCCAATATTTGGTCCCTTTTGTTTCTAGTGACAAATAAAATTTGCACCTTTCCGAATGGTAAAATTAGAGCTGAAAATTGAAATTGGGGAAAGTAGGAATCAAGTTTGTATTCATAACTTGATACGTTGTTTTAATTTGTGGTCTCAAACCTCACCCCAAATTTGGGGATTATAGGCCATTTAATGGATCCTCCCCGTGCATATTCTGGCCAGACCGTCCACTGGCTTCATGGCTCTCGTCCACCCCCTCCCAAGGCTAACTCAGTTGACAGTAGCTGTGGTGGATGACTACGGGGCCCTGAGCCCAGGCTCTAGTATCTATCCTGGATGTTTTAGCTCCACAGTTTTGCAAAGAGGCAAGAAAGCAGAGTTACAATTACATCCAATAGTGCTGCATACAATTTTTGGCCTTTGACTAGGTTAAACAAAATCTCCATGAAGATATACAGGTTGGTCCTGCCTTAAAATATGCTCCCAAGACAGGAAAATTAGAATTATAAATAAATTACCATTAATTGGTTATTTCGAAACATGAGTATTCACTTTACAAAAGACATCTGCTGAGAAGCCTTAAATAACCAGCCTCCCCCAGTACAGTAAATCATATTCCATTTACAAAAATTCAATTTACAATAATCTTTTCTGGAACAGAGCTATGATGCAAAGCAAGGCACACCTGCAGCTTTAAGAGCGTACTGGCCAACTCTCTGGATGCTCTCTTTTGCTGGGAAGAATATCAAAAGCCGTGTTTTGCTTTTCAACCCCTTGCTCCAACCTGGTTTTTTAGCTCTCTGCTCCCTGGCCCAAGCATCCCTTGTTTTGCTAAGGAATGGTGCTAAGGTGCTAAGCATATCAAGCCTCATTCTGTGGCAAGTGGCAGAAGAGTCAAGCAAACTGAATTAAGTTAGCAAAGGGAATTAATACTTACGAAAGGGAAAGGTGCAGCGTGGAGCTGCCTTCAGGTGTAGCTGGATCTGGGGCCCTTTCTCCATTTATGCTCTGCTATTTACTGAGTCGGCACAGTCTCAGGCTCCTTCTTCTGGTTCCTACAAGTTCTCTGCTCTCCTCCTTGGTGTGGGGATGGAGACCACAGTGTTTCAGCAGCTCAATCTTGCTGCTCTTGCTTATTAAAAAAAACAAGATTCATTTGGATCAGACCAACATAGGTCACATACCTACTCCTCTATACAAACAAGCACGTGTTTGGAGAGGGGTGAGGCCCTGATGGGCTGGGGTCTGAGCCAGGAGCCCTGTGCAGACGCCCTTGGGGCAGGAAAGGGAAGGCAGGGGCTGCGGCTGGACGAAGGGGCACAATTTGCCAAAGCCGTGTACCTGTACGACCTTTTGGGGGAGCTTGTGGCACAGTAGTACTCTAGTTCCTTAAAAGGGGGTGCTGGTTCCTTAAAAGGGGGTGCTGGAGTAGTACTCTAGTTCCTTAAAAGGGGGTGCTGGAAGGGGGTGCTGGAAGATTGGCCTTTGCCCAGGGACCAATAGTTCATGGCAGAAAAACCGAAGATTCTTTCAGATTTTCTTTCTTTTTCTTTTTTTCTTCAGGATGAGCTCTTCCATCGATTCAGAGGTTAGTCTTCTGGATCCAGTTCTCAGGACAGTCTTTGCAGACTCATTTGTCCTGAGGTGTCTGTGGCGGAGGAGGCTGTTCCATAGCTTCCGTGGAGACAGCCTCCTGCCCTCAGCCAGAGAAAGCTCTCCAGCCCAGGGAAGGAGCACTGCTGAGGCCCAGGCAGGCGTCCCCGAGATGAAGGAGAGCACCTCGTCAGACATGACGGCCTCAGGACCACCCGAAGTCGAGAAGCTGTGATTTCCCATGAGACTGGAGAAGGGACCCTGAAGGGTCACCCTCTGACACACCGGCCTTTGCCGCTCTCTTACCGTATTTTTTTCTGCTTAAAGCAGGTGGACCTGAAAGTAGCCGCCATTTTCAAAGAATCAGTGATTCAAGGTGTCATGGGGCTTTGCAGATTTTGGAAGTTACCTTTTTGCAGTGGGAAAACTGAAGTGTGGGTGTGGGCTGATGGGCACTGGGTCTTCCCTTCCAGAGTGTTCTGGCCCACCCCTGCACTCCGGGGCCAAAGATTATGCTTCACTCTTGGGAAAAGGTAATGGCCATCTTAGCGGCAAGTTGTTTTTTTTTTTTTTTTTAAGATTTTATTTATTTCTGCATACAAGAGCTGGGGTGTAGGCCAGAGATGTGGGGTGGTGAGAGGATTCACCAGAGACAGAGTAGGGAGCAGAAAAGAGGGACTGACTGAAATACACTGCTGAGGGGGCTAGACAGGAGAGGTCTGCTGCGCTGTGTGGGAAGCTCCCTGGCCGGGCATCAAACTAGTGCTGCAGTGGCTGCCAACAGCTTCATAGTGCTGAGACTTATCCCCTTGTGCCACCAGGGAAGCCCTTAGTGGTGTTTTAACCTATTGCTACTATGGGAAAGCAGAGTCATAAGGAATAGAGGCGAGCAGGGGGAAAGAAGAGCAATCTAGGAACAAAAATGAAGCAAGTGCTTTCAGAGGAAGTACAACCCTAAAGGGTAATATTCATGAATCACTCTCACTTTGGGACATCTAATAAAGGAGGTCAGAGCCAATCTCCTGATGTGAGAAGGGAAGCACTTTTAAGGTAGCGCCTTGAGAGGCGGGTGCTCACGCGGGCACTGCTGCGCCTTTGCAGCGCGCGCTCCTCTGCATCTTGCGTCTCACTGAGTGGGAGTAGCTAGAACGGATGGCACCATCTCGATTCTTATCCACCGCCGCCATGCGCCTGACTTACCAGCTCAGGATCCAGCAACTTTCTTCAGTTTCAAGACTTCAAAAGCCTGCAGGTGCTGCAAGAGCAGGGGGCCCTGGTCAGGGACCCTGGCGGAGCGGGGCGACCATCCAGAGTGCCTTGGGGATCCTGCCTGCTGACCCACATCTGGAGCCTTTGCTTAAAATCCAGCCGCAGGAGTCCAGCCCTGGCCAGGGAGGGCAGGAGCAGTGAGAAGAACTTCGGAGTCTGAGAAGGAGGAGGATAGGGAGTCACGGGGCAGAGGCCTGCTGGGCAGAGGCAGAAGCAGAGCCAGGGAGAAGGGTGGTGAGGCCAAGAGATCCTGAGAGAGTGTTTACAAGAGAAAAGGAGCCAGAGGGCCACGCATTGTGGGAGCGGCTACCAAACACACGGGGTGGGGCCTTTGTCCACTGTCCAGCCCCTCAACCCCCACCTAGAACTTCACTCAAATCAAGCACTGCCCAAGGAGCACTCCCGAGATTCCAGGGCACCCTGCGCGGCTTTGGGGAACGCATGTCCCACGGGTGCCGACAGGGGGCGCCGCCGAACCTCCCCACCTGCCCTCCCGCGCCGCCTGAACCCTCCTCTGGGATCTCGCGGCTGTGGGCGCGGCCTCCAAGCAGTGGGCAGCTGCTGCCAGGATAGCTCAGGCCGGCGGGAAGACACAAAACCTCGGCGGCCTCAGAGTGCGGTGTGCACCAGCAGAGGCCCCAGCCTGGGAGCGCGGCCCTGCTGAGGCCCGTGGCCTCAATGTGCGGGGCCTTATAGTCTGTAACGGGTGCCCCAGGCCTGGCGCCCACCATTCTGGCTAAACAGGCCTGGGCACCGCGGAGGGCCCCAGGGTAGTGCCAGGACTCGCACTGGGCTTCCTGCGTCCCAAGGCCCAGGAGGGGCCGGTGACTGGAGGGTTAAAAGGCAACTGCCACCCCCATTCTCTTGGGGAGAAAGTGCCTTTTCTCCAAGTCCATATGGCCACTTCCTTTCGACCTGCTCGGCCCTGCTCGCCTCTTTGTCCGAGCTGTCACTTATAAAGAATCACTTGACTTACAATAACAGGTTCAAAAGAGACAGAGTATAATCAGTTGATCCACGAAGAATTGAAATAAAGAACACCCCACTGCTCTGGCTATCATTCCCATAGAGATAGTGATATCATTGATGTGATTGCGATGCTAATTTCTATAGAAGAAAAAAACCTTGTATTTTGGAATTTGTTCAAAGAGAATTTCAGACACATCAGATTGGAAAATAACGCAGACTGAATTCCAAAACTTTTGGGGGTACGCAGGGGATTTTTTTTTTTTTTAAACACCACTGCAGAGATTTGGGTGGACTTTAAGAACTGCTTTTTGGGGGAACTTATTCTTTCCCCCTCCCCAAAATCAGAGCAATTGAGAGAGAGACAGAGAGAAAGAAGAAGAGGAGGAGGAGAGAGGTGGAGCCCCTGGGTTGCCTGGCAGAGTTAGAGGGTGCTGGCAGCAGTGGCCAGGGTGGGTGCCCACCCAGAGCAGGTCACAGGCGGCTAGGTGCCAAGGCCTGGTGCCCCCCCCCCCCCAGCAGCAGGGTCTCATCTGTGCCTCTGACCCCAGCCTTGCTGTCTCCTCCCTGAGAAGTTGAAGTTTTCGGGTACCCCTGCCCCAGTATCTTAAGGGTCATTTGCAAACGAGTGTTCCTTCCCCAGGCGGCGGGTAGGGATGGGGAGACTGTGTCTGATTTTTCTGTGTCTTTGCTTTTTATGTATCGTGGTGCCCTGGTTTAAAAGCCACCAGTCATGGAAGGGGAACTATGTTTGGGCAGGCTGGAGCAAGTCTTACCTGAATCAATGTTTTAAGTGTCCCTGTGGCTTGCGTTTTGAATAATCAATCTGTCTCCATTGCTTCTTAATCATGCACAACACAGGCCTCTCTCTCTCTCTCTCTCTCTCTCTCTCTCTCTCTCTCTCTCTCTCTCTCTCTCTTCCCTTCCTCCCACCCACTCTCCCTCCTTCCTCTTTCCTTTATTTGTCAACTCTGTTGGATCCTGTCTTTCTGCTATTAACGCGCCCCAATGTCACATGCGAGTCTTTTCTTTAAAACAAGCTCTTCATTGGTGTATCTGGATACTTCTTTTTATTATTATTACTGAATCTTTTTTCCCCATAATAACACCAGGATCATTATATAATCCCATAACAAAGAGGCTTTTGAGGCACTAGCTTTTGTCAACTCTAGGACAGAGAATCCATAATTGCATTATTCAGCTTTTTCCCTCTTCTTACCCTGTGCCTTGCTGTACAGAAACCCAACCTCAGGCACCACTCACATCTCTACCTTGTTACCTCCCCTTGTATTATTTACCAAAGCGTTTGCCTGGAGGACCAGTCTTGCAAAGTTGCCTTAAAAAAGTTATTTTGTTTGATAATTAAGTCCTGGAGCCCACCGCGTGATGATTATTCTGGACCCATAAGGCAGAGAACCTGCGTGACGTTTTTCTCGAAGTTTAATTACCGTATGCTAATTTCCTTGCCTACTACGTGATTAATTAAAATCATATTTTCATAATCATTTGGCACTAGTATTGTTTTAGAATTATCATGATCTCCTAAATAGTGTCTGTAAATAAAGTCGCCTCTAATGGCAGGCGCGGGAGGCGAGGCTGAGGACCTCTCCGTGTTTGTATCGCGGCGATTGGCAACATAACTGCCTTATTTACATTAAATACGCCACAAGGTTACAGCGCGGATCAACGTCATTTGATCGCTGATGACTCCCTTAAACGCCCGGGCTGTGACTGATTCTCCGCGTCCCGCTGTCCACCGAGATTCACCCGGGAGTTTTTTTTTTTTTTCTCCCAGAAAAGAAACAGACTTTAAATAGTTTCAGGAGCAGGTAAGAATTACGCTTTTCCCTCTCCCTCTTTCCGTCTTTCTCTCCTCTCCCTCCGTGGCAATCTCTCTTCTCCCTCTCGGCTGGATAAAAAATTCTTTAGTCAAAGGCAGGAATGCAAAGTAGTGACAAGCGAAGGGGCTGATATATGTCTCAGTAACGAGTCTGACAATCAGAATGTAGCTCTTGGAGAATAGATAGATTTTAATAAGTGTGTTTACATGAGCTCAAGGTCAGAAGCAAGCTGCGCTGTGTTAAATGGTTTCTTAGTTGCTAGACAGAGAGAAAAAATGGACGATCACACACCATTCTTTGTAGATTATTATATCAAGGGTTCAGTCTCTGGCTCATCAAAGCTAAATGCCGCAAGACCTATCTAGTTGCTGTGAATTATGCCAGGGCGACAATGGAGAGCGTTTTTAATGGTACAATGCATTTCACCTACCAGATAGGGGGAGGCCGAACCGGGGATGGGGATGTCTGCTGGGGCTGGGTGATGAGTATCAATGAACGGGGCGATTCTGAAAAGAGGCAGATGAAAATCGAGCCCGCCCTGCCCCGGCTGGGCTGGGAACAGTTCGCAGGGCTCTGCCGAGTGGGCGAGCGAGGCGCGCGAGCAGGGCGCCCGTCCCCCCTCAGCCCCGGAAAATGATCAAGTCAATCATGTGGACATGTTTCATTATTCATTGAACACAATCTTTTACAACGCTCCGTTTACGTGCCCGAGTTTGCTCCCGACGCCCGCGTTTCAATGTTTAAGGTAAGGAAAACAAAGGTGGGGGGGATCGCGGGGCGCGGCGCGGTGGGGGGCAGGGTGGCAGGGGAGGCGCAGCGGGTGGGGGTGGCCCAGGCGTCCGGGAGGTGGTAAAGTGAGTTTGGACTCTTGGCGTGGCCCCCCCCATCCCCTCCCCCTCCCCATCTCGGCGAGGCCTGCCTCTGGGTTCCTTCTGGCCCCATCGCGATTAAAAAATACGGTCTAATTAAATATCCGCGGTTGTGACGTTGGCTAGAGAAGCTGTCAGCGGGGGTGGGGGGGGGGATGGAGGGGAAAGGAAGAAACCGAGAAAGCCTCGGCGGCCGGGCACCGACCGGCGCTAGAGAACTTCGGCAGCCAGCGGGACCCGCGCCTGGGCCGCCGCCGCCTCCCCCGCCCGCGGTCCCGGGACCGTTACTTTGAAAAGGAGTCGCCGGGCCTCGCGCTGGGCGCGCGAGCGGGACCCCACGCCCAGCTCCTGGCCCAGCCCGCCCGCGCGCGGCCCAAGAGCCGCTCTCAGGCCCCGGGAAACTTTCAAAAGGGTCTGGGGGGTGGGGGGAGTCTTCTGGAGACCGGGAGCCTGGGGCCGCAGAAACTTCTGCTCAAGTGACTTTCCCCATTTTCTCTTCTGCCCAACACCCTGGCTCCCCTGGCTCCCATTCTCCCTTTGCGGCTCGCAGCGGGATTCCGGCCCCTCCGCCGGGGGCAGAGAGGGTAATTTGTAATCTCTTTTTTTTTTTTTAAATCAAAGTTAGCTGATGCTTACAGTGTGGCAAACTTGCGGGCGTTAAGGGCCGCGGAGACCTGCCATTTTGTGTTTTCATTGGCCTCCAGTGCCGGGGAGCCGGGCGAGGCCGAGGTCGGGGGTTCGGCTGGGCCGGGGTGCCAGGGTCCGAACCCGTGACCCCAGCAGAGGCCATGGCGCCTGCCAGCGTAGGCGGCGCCCACCGCACCTGCCTCAGCCCGGCCCAGGCCCCGGGGTCAAGCCGGGGGCCAAAGATAAAAATAAAGAAATAAGTAACAGGTTATGGAGGGAAATGAGCCGGGCGGCCCTGGGCTGGAGAAATGAGGCCAATCAGAGCGAGGGAGTGCGGGCGTGAGGGCTCGGGAAGGTGGGGGATACGGAGGGATTGGGGGCCTCTGAGTAGAGTGCAACTTGGGGGAACATACCCCCACCCCTCGTCCAGATGTATCGTTGGTGGTGGGGGGAGAATCTTTGCTGATGAACCTTCCTGTTTGCTTCAAGACATTATTTTTTTGAAGATGAAGAATTGAGGAAAACAGTCGTAGGAGGGACCGGGATGTATTTTAGGCAAAAAAAAAAAAAAAAAAAAAGGGGGGGAGCTTTTCTTTGATGATGAGTAGGAAAGTGTTCAGATCTCGACGCGCCCATCTGTTGCAGTTTTGCAAATAATTTAAAATATAGATATCTCTATATAGATGGATGTATGTGAAGTGGAAGGTGGAAAAAAAGAAGGAAAAGGGGCTTCAGGGAAGAGAGAGATCTGTCGCCACCTCCTCCCCCTGGAACTCTTCGGAGGAAACTCCAGCAGGGTTTTCTTAGGGGACAGGTGGAAAGTTGTCTACCCCCCTCTTTTTTCCACTTCTGTATTGTGAGCGTGCCTCCCGGCCGCCTCTTGGCGATCGCACACAGCACCTCGGAGTTAGGTAGAGGATCTGCGAGATCTTCTCCGGCTGAGGGTGGAGACGGCGGGGGCAGTAGCCCGGAGCTGGGGGGCCCGGAGCGGCAGGGCGGGGTCCCAGCCCCCCGTGCCGCCCGCCACCGTGACTGGGTTTTGTTTGCTGGATATTGTTATGTCTAACGAGTGCCTCACAGGAGACGTGATTTGTCAGGCGCCTTCGTTTTCACTTTAGCAGAAAATACGGCGGCTGCGCTGCGTGCTGGCCTGCAGGCTCGGCGCGCGGCGTGGCCCCGGGGGCGGTGGGGGCGCGGGTGTGCGTGCCGGCGGCGGCGGGCGGCCGCGGGGCACAGACCTGGGGCCGTGGGCCGGGCGGGGTGCGTGCGCGCGCGGGGCCGGCCTCGGGTTCCTTCTGCGCCTTCTCCCGGCAGCCGCGGCCGCGGCCGCTGTGCAGTTTAGCAGAAAGCCGACAGGGGCCGCGTTTGCTGAGCGCATCCAGCCGCCGGGCAGCTCGAGCGGGCTGCCGGGCTAGGCTGGCCGGTGTAGACGCCGGGAGGGGGCGAGAGGGGAGGGCGGGCGGCCGGGGGGCGCGGGAAGCTAGTCTGGCCTGAGCGCTGGCCGTCCCGCTGGTGTCCCCCGTGTCCCCGGCGACCCGGGCAGTCCCTGGAGCCCTGGCCTTGGCGCCCCAGCCAGGGCTTAGGTGAACTTGGGGTGGGGTGAGCGTGCGTTCCTGTGTCTTTGGGGGGGGGGGGGGGGGGTAGACTGGGAACGCTCTGTGTGCCTGCCCAGTTTGATAGAAGCAACTGGATTTTTACTTTAAGACCGGCTTTGCTCACTGCTGGGGTTGGGAGGGGGCGATCTTTTCCCATCACTCACATCTTTGTTCATTGTTCACTGAGTAGAAGGCAGCCGACTTAAAGAGACGAAAGAGAGGAAAAGGGGGGGGGGAGGGAAAGAGAGAGGAAAAAGAGGGGGAGCAAGAAGAGGGAAGGAAGAGAGGCGTGGGGAGAGCGCCCCCGCCTCCGCCCGGGTCGGGTAGGATGGTGAAACAGTAAACCGGCGCGCGGAGGGTCGCCGGGAAAGTGGACATTACCGCTTTAATTAACTTCGAGATGCTCCGGCGGCGGGACCTGGCGTAGCCGTGACGCGCCCCCATAAATCTGCCCGGCCGGGGGCTGCGCGGAGAACTCGTACAGTAGCGGCGTCAGACCCAGCGCGCGCCTCCCAGTCCGGCGCCCATTTGCATAATTGGATTTTTTTTTTTTTGCCTCCTCCTTCCTCCCTGAAACTTGTTTGAAAACCCAACTGAAAACCGCGACGACCTGCACGCTCAAAAGCGAGTGCCAAGTAAGTGCCCTGTCGTGGCCTCGGCGTGCCCTGAGGTGAGCGCGCAAAGCCGGTCATCTAGGTGCCCGGGAGCCGCGCGCGGCCGGGCGGGCCTCGGGCGAGGGTTGCTCGCTGGCGGGAGGATGGCAGCCGCGGGCTCCCGGGCTGCCCGGCTGGTAGCTTGCAGAACTTTTCCCCCCTCAGTTTCCCGACTTTTCGGGGCAGGTGAAGCATTCAGGCCATGCGTCTACCTGTAGCGAGCTTCGGGAGGCGATGTTTGGGGCGCGGTGGAGTTGGGCATCTTGGGTCCGGGCAGTCGGTCCCCGCCTCGTTGGAGGGCAGAGCTGCTGGCGAGCCAGAAAGCAGGCACCGCTGCTCTTCGCGCCGTGCCGCGCCGCGCGGCGGATGCAGCTCGTCGCCAAATGTCTCCCCCATTATTCTAAGGTTTGTGTCTCTGACTGTGCGTGTGTGTGTGTGTGTGTGTGTGTGTGTGTGTGTGTGTGTGTGTGTGTGAGAGAGAGAGAGAGAGAGAGAGAGAGAGAGACATCAGTGGCTGTGCTTTAAAAAGAAAGAAAAGCAACCTAAATAAGAGCAGGCAGAGCTGCTGTCTTTGCTTGCCCCCCATTTCCCCAGCATCGTTTATTCTCTTGCTCGAAGGAGTGCACCGCTTTTTTGCTAAAGACAGGGTCATGGAGAGATTGACAATTCCGTTGGAAATGCCATAAATTCTATAGCCAAAAATGTAGCTTCGTTCATAAAATATCAACCCTTGCCTGTCGAGGAAAGTGGTTTTATAGTATCTCAAATTTTATTAAAGATACATAATATGTTATTATTTACAGGGTTCAGATTGGGGGGGGGAGTCAATTTGTTTAGGAGAAAAAGAGTTCTTGTATTCCTGGGAACTTGCTGGGGGTTGGGCCCAAGGCCAGCCTGGAAAGGGCAGGGTACCCAGATTTCTGCCTGGGGAGTCACAGGGGGGCGCCCCTGGCAGCCCTCTGGCCTCTGCTCGGTAGAGCCTAGGGCTCTGGCTGAAGGCTGCTTTAGTTATGATGTCATTCTGATAGCAGAGTGCAAATGTCTCCTGATTCCACCATTAACCGCCTGGCTGATTTGCTTGGTAATGATAGCACTGACGTCCAGCGCTTTGACAAATGCAGGCCAGCAGAGCCCTAGGAATTAACTTTCCCCCCCTGAGGAGGGAGCAAGCTGCCTGAGGCCTGGCCCCCCCGCGGGCCCCCGACCTTTATATGTGGTTATGCCTGGGTCCAGGCACTGCATGGATGACAGCCTCCCAGACTGAGGGACCTATGTTTTACCAAAGTTTGGAAAACTTTTAGAAGGCTTTGACTTCCAGAATATTCTGAATCTGGCAAAGCTGGGATGTAGTTGTACACAGGCAGACATTTGGAGCTGCTGAATGGCTGGGACCCCAGGTCTCTCTGGGGCCATAGCATGGAAGAAGGGATTGTGACATCTGCTTCCTACTTCCAGTGACTTTATGTTAATATCTCTGCAAATAAACTGGATTTAGTGTGGATTTTTAAATAGTGTACAATGATTTAAGATTTCTTTTGATTTACTGTTCAAATGAAATTTGCATAAATGTGTTGAAAATGAACTTAACATCTGGGCACATGAAAAAAGGTTAGTACCTCATATGTCATCTACAGAGAAAGTCTCTAAAATGCTTTCACCCTAAACTAGGTTGGGGGAAACAGTTCCTGGAGACAGAAATGGTAATTATGGAAAACCTGAAGAAAGTGCTTTCGATAAATTTGCATTCTCTTGGACCACTGCTCTGAAAACTCATCTTGTTCTGTGCCTGGAGTGCTTAACTTCTGAGCAGGCTTGAGATCCTCACAACTCAGCAAGTTAACTGCTGGCTGGCGCTGTCTTCACGGAAGACTTGGGGCGGGCAGGGAGCGACAGTCACGCTGTTCTGGTCCAAGCCCGCGGCCAGTAACCCCCATTATGGGAGAGGACAGGGGGGTGGCTGGGATGTACAGCATCCAGGATGTGCAACTCACCACACTTGCCCATGGGGTGCTGAAGGCAGTGCTGAGATGTGGAATCATTGTCTGCTGAGCCCCCAAAAGCTGACCGATTAGGTTGTCTACTCTGCCTTAGGTAACCAGAGAAATTTCCATCAGCTCAGACCTATAAAATCCACGAGGCCATTCAAATGAACTCTGAACTCCATTTTACTTTTTGAGCAAGACAAGCTTATCTCTGGCATAAGGAAATCAGAGTTAAACCGCCTTCCCCAAATGTGGTTGCCTTTTGCTCAAAAGTTGGCTGTGAATGGCACAGGTGTTTTTAAAGTGCCTTGAATGGAGAGGAAAAAAAGACAGCGATGCTGCTCATGAGAATATAGATGAACTTATTTATTTTTTTTGAAGAAGATCATAAAAGAAGAAAGCAAATAGATTTATTTTTCCAGTTTGAATGAGGACAATTATAGCTTTTTAACATCTTTGGATTTAGTGTTTTTAATAAGCTCTTTAAGTAAGCTGAAATATCAGCTTGCATTTTGTTCTCAGCATTATTTAAAGTGAGACTTGATGCAAGTTTAAAAACAGAACTGAGCTTTCTGCAGGTCAACTTTAGTCCATGTTGAGGACAGAAGTCCCTGCAACACCTCTGCCGGGACCAGAGCAGGTGAGTGGTCAGCCCTGCTTCATCCTGCCTGCAGGCAAGGCCTTAGACTAAAGGATGGTCAGGTGGCCTCTGAGGTGTGAGGCTGTACAATGGGAGACTCCTCTCTGCTGGGGCCGAGGGGCTTGTGAGCCAGAGGCTTTCTTGCAGTCACACCTGCCCTGCTACTGCTTGCCCAATCCTGGCTGTGCCACACAGGGCTAGGGGGGACTGGATCCCCAGGTGGGGGCTCTGAATTTTGCATTTCACCCGCTGGCTGTCCTGGAGCCTGCTTGGGAGTTGTGGGGAGAGAGGGCTTTTGTCCAGGAAGGGGGCGATGGCTCGGGGTCCTCCTGATGACTGTCAGGGACACTGTCACACTCCTTTTGGTGGCTTAGGGGAATGAGAAGCCGCGCCAAGCTAGGGAGTCATCCATGTGCTCAGGCCCAGCTAAGCCAGGAAGTGGCCCCACTGAGGTCTCAACTGTGATGATGCTGGTGTGTGTGCATGTGTGCATGTGTGTGTGTGTGTGTGTGTGTGTGTGTGTGTGTCCCTGCGCACGCCTGCATCTGTGTATATGTGCTTGGGCTGAGGGAGGCTGATGCCTGCTAGAAGCACCTGTTCTGAGATGATTTCCTTTTCACCCTCAATTGAACTACCCAGGATAGATGAGAGAGTCTGTAAGAGTGTGTGTGTGGTGAAGGGCTGGGAGCTAAAATAACTGAAGGAATCAGAAAGCAGAGGTAGCACAAACCCTCTGTTCCAGGGGAATGCGGCTCAGCTTCGGAGATTCTGTTCTCCCAAAATGAAGGCAGATGTGGGCAGAAGCCAGCCCAGGAAGGTGGGTCACTTGACTAGCCACCTGCTCGTGCCCAGGGTGGGAGGGGGTCCTCCACCAGCTGATACCGTCGCCAGGTCCTGTTGCCCGTCTGCCGTGGGCCCTCACCGTCTCATGGCAGCTCGAGAATCCCCCCACTTTCACTTTTTAAAAATCGTTGTTGATCTTCAGTCCTCCTCTTACGTTGAGAGTTTTGCTACTCAAAAGGCATCAAGTTCTTGACTTTTCACAGCCTTTGAGTGGGTTGGAGGCCTGGTTCAGCTGGCAGGAGAGACGAGATCGAAGGGGAGGTCTTTGGTGGAACTTTTTAGACCAGACTGAGCGTTCTTTCTCTAGACCAGGGTTTCTTGACAGTGGTGCTCTGGACGTTTCACACGTGTGGTGTCTGTCCTGGGCACTGCTGACCTCCACCCACTAGATTCCAGTAGCACCGCAGTTGTGATAGTTGAACCTGACTCCTGGGGGAGATCTGCCTCGTTCACCTGCCCCTCCCCCCCACGTGCCAGACCTTGTCCGAGGCATTTCAGGAGGCCCAGCAAGGCCCCGTCTTCCAGGAGTCCACAGGCTGGTGGGACACAGTTGTGCCCCAGTGCCCTGAGATGCCTGGAGGTGGGGTGACCCTTGGGGTCTGAGAGAAGGGGGAGCATCTGTATTGGAAAAATAATGGGTAACCAGAGTGATGGTTGGGGGCCAACTCTGATTGTCTTTAAATCATTCACCCCCTGAAGGCGGCCCTGCAGGTGCGAGCTGTTTCTGGGTTCTGTCCTGACACTCAGCTGTGGGTTGAAACTGGGTGTCCTGCTGGCAGAGGGACGATGGTTTATTTTTGAGCTCTTGCTGTGTGGTGGGCATCGGTCCTAAGCACTGTATTTGTCCCAGGTGTCAGGAGGTGAGGGATTAGGACCCAGTCAGTCTGCCCACCTCTCGAGGTGGCACTCAGTCTCTCTGTTGCTCCGAGCGTCTGCCTGCCCATGTCCTGCCGCCCTTCCTGGGGACAGGCTCACTGCAAGACGCTGTCTTTGCATCACCGACCAGAGACGCTCACTAAAGTATCCTGACGTCAGATTTGGGGGCAGGCACAGGAGGTCCTGAACAGCCAAAGCTAGCCCACTGGGGGACAGGGGCTTCCGGGAAGTGGTGGCAGGAAGGTCATGCACGTGATCTGAAGACTTTAAGAGCTGTAGGAAGGAAAATCAGTTTATAGGGTTTCCCTCCTCTACCTACCTATGCTTAGTCCGTGGCTTTCCAATGACGAAATTAAGTGCCGTTTTGACACAGGAAAAATGATCACCGTAGGCTTGAGCTGACATTAACCTGAAAGTTTTCTATCAAGGCATTATGGCTTTGATTACCTGAGCAGTGTTTAGCTGGGTCTTTGATTACAGGAGTGGGCAGGGCTCCTGGGGAAGGTGTTTCTGTCTCTCCTGCTCCCTGCTGGTGCGCGGTCTCGGTGCTGGTGGCTTCGGTCCACACCTTACCCTTTCTGTCCATTTGGGGCCATCGACTCCTTCCGGTATTTCTAGCTTTCTGTTGTTCTGTTGCTAAATCTCTCTCTCTCTCTCTCTCTCTCTCTCTCTCTCCTTCCCTCTCTCTCTTTCTCTCTCCAATACACACACACACACACACACACACACAGACACAGAGGATAAAGTAGTTCTATTTGGATAAGGTGTGGGTTCCTGGAAGGGGTCGAGGTAGGTAGGCCCTCGGGGGTTCGCAGTAGTTCAGTGGACACTCATGCAGCTCTTGGCCCCTTGGCAGTGCACTGGGCTCCAGAAAGTTGGGTGCTGGCCGTATGCCAGGCCCTGCCTTGTGCACCCAGGGAAGTGCATTCCGGTGTGTCACCAGTGGGCAGACCGAGGAGGGGACAACTTGTTGCAGCCACGGTGCAGCACAGAGCGGGGTGTGTGCACCCTACGCTGGCCTGCAAGCGGACTGATAAAATCATCCAAGGTCACCTCAGCCCACCTTGAATGTGGAGGTTAAAAATGTAAAGAGAACTTGCTACTGGGAGAACATATGCATTGTTGTAAATTTGTTTTCAAGAGGGAGAAAATATTTGGAAACTGGATCAGCTAAACTGTATCTACTCTAGGGAAGCAAACAGCTCACCACAGAGATATTCTATATAAAATTTTATCTCTTTGAATAGCTTGATTATTTAATTTTATCTTTCAAAATATCTAGAAACATTTATCCTATTGACTAGAGAAAAGAGTGGCACAAATGATTTTTTTGTCCTTTAAAAATATTTTTTTTCAGTTCTCTATTGAAATCTATTAAAGTCAAGTCAGGCAAAGCCTTCCAAATTATTACAGAGAGGCTGTCGTTTCTGTGAAGCCGATGGAAGGGGGTGGGGGATCCTATTGAAATCACAGCTAAAGTGCTTTAATTATTTTGCTTCCTCAACTAGGGCTCCCAGTTTGTGGGTGTAATCTCTGGATGCCAAGTGGCTATTTCGGCAGCCTTAAATCTGCACCGAGCAGAGAACGCTTGTCTGATGAAATATGGCTGGGTCTGCTTGTTAAACTCGGGCGTAATTCCTGCTGCATGTAGGAAACTTTACTCCAAACCATTCCACTGAGGAGGGCTGCTCTGGCTGGTGGCCACCCTATTCTGGTAGCCCAGAAAGAGTTCAAAAGGTGGCAAGTGTAGTGTGGGAATGCGAGGAGGAAGCAAAGCGGCCACATGCCGACATGAAAGGATTTAATCTCCTCTGATGGAGCTGGTCTTAGGGCTGGCTGCTCCCTCTCGCCCAGTCCTGCAGCCCTTGGCCCCCAGCTCTGTCCTGGGGACACCTCAGCCCTGCCCGGAACGCGGTGGACTTTAGCTGCACGTCTCTGAAGCAAAAGCCCAGACATTCTGTCTGTGATTCTTTTTGGAGATCATTGATTTGACAACTTAATATCTATTTTCTGTGTGTTTTTTGTTTTGTTTTCAGTTTTCCTCCTCGATTTCCTCCTTTTCAGCTGTTTCACTCTGCATAAACACGCCTTCTGAAAGTATGTTGAAAAAGCTTCTGTTAAAGTTTGGTGGTGGTGGGGCATCAAAAATGTAGTTCCTTTTAAAATTCACATCTAGCATATTTTGGAGGCAGAAGTAACACAGTCAGATGTCATGGGCATCGGCGGCGTCTCTGACCTATCCATGAAGGCTGGAGGCAGCGAGGGCTCCTTTAAAAAGTGCACAGTGGTTTTGTCAGTGCTGGACCTTGGTGGGCTCAGCGGGTCTGGCCGTCTGATTGGCATTTCCCATGGCAGTGGTGATATGGGCTGTCTGTTGGGGCGATGCCATATTACACTGTTGGCATGTTTATTCCTCAGCAATGGCTGTCTGGTGAGGTCAAGTAATATATCCCAGATAGCGCAGCATGTACCATGCTGAGGACCTCCCGGAAGCCCTCGCTGCATTTTGACATCCTGCCCTCTTATCTTTCTGGTACCAGCAACTTGAGCCTCATGTTTTCCCGAGTCTCAGAAAGTTGACAGGAGCTAGCATGGTGGGTGATGTTTTCTTCCCTGTCCTGTCTGAATTAGGAGCCTGCTGGCTCAGGTGAAAAATTCCAGGCCCACATGTGGGTCTTGGGCACAGTGGGGCTAGACTATTAAAACTTTCTCTTCCTTTGCATGATAATACTGCTCAGATAAAATTCATGTAATTTTTGTGTGTGATCTCCAAATACCACCTTCAATAAAATAATTTGTTCACTGATCTAAAGAATGAGTGGTTTCCAGCTGCTTCATTCCTCGGGACAGACTTTAGAGTTGGGATCGTCCCTTTGCTTCTCTCCTGGTGGAGGTTGGCTTCCCATGGATGTCGTTGGGAAGAGGCCCACAGCCTGGGGGGCGCTTATTTCTCTAGGAATCAGAGGGCTGAGCAGAATCCGATGCAAACTTCTAATATGGTGATGTGTGCGGCTAGCTACTTGTGCTCCCCCATCTCCATCTCAACGGCTGGTGGATTAAATTTTTGCCGGACTGGGGAGCCAGCGAGACCCTTCTTTTGTTAATCTGTATCACCAGCCAACCATTAACCCTTAGGGTAACACAACAAACTTGTGCATTTTCCCACTTACTCTAGACCATTGCTCCAGAAGAGGAGTCTAAAGGGGATTCTTTGTGTGCATTTTCTTTGTAATTACATTTTTTACAAGGGTTACAGAGTACATGCAGTGCTTGATATATCAAGTCTATAAGTTAGCTTTTTTGCATAATTTAATTTGGGGGGATGTTCCCTCCCTCATTCCATGATTAGGATGCTTATTTCATTGAGCTGCAAGCATCAAGTTTGTAAATGAGCAAGAGCTAGAAGCACTTTTTTTTTTTTTATTTTTGAGCAGCATAACAGTGATAAAGAGCTCAGGGCGAGTCAGATGGGAACAAGTCTCACACCTACCTCCCCACCCTTCCAAGCTGTGAGCAGGGAATTTCTGCTTTTAAGTCTCAGTCTTCCCATCGGGAGAACTGGAATAATTCTACATCCCGAATGGCGTCATCAGGATTAAAAGAGCAAATGTATGACTTGTGAATCCAGAGACCAGAGATGCAACAAATGGCCAACTTATTACTTATTTTATGCAGTTTGTCAAATATTTTTTGAAATGGAAACCACCAAAAACTATGGGCATCAATCATTTGCAGAGTATAGTGGAGAAGTGTCATTCCTCCTTTGTTTGCCTGACTGGTCTTTGGAGTTATTTACCTGGGAATCAATAAGTATCAGCTGATTGATTTCCTATATGTTTCAGAAGATGCATTTTAAAGGGTCAGCTGAGTTCATGCAGGGTTTGGGGTGGGGATGGGGTTTAAGTCTTCATTAAACAAACATTCTCACTTGAATGCATCAAATGTTAGCACTCTGTTTTCAAGATATACATTTGCACGTGTGTGTACAGTGCACACACATGCACACACGTGCATTCACATGCACACTCGTGCATACACACCGTGGCGGTGACTGGAATCTTGGTGGGGATATGATGGACCTTGTTCTTCATCCTTTCTCTGGAATAAAGCCCCAGATCCTCAGGACGTGCTGCTGTCATTCATTCTTGCAATCATTCACTCATTTAGTATATTTAAAAATATGTATTAAGAGCATTCTGTGCACTAGGCCGCATCGGTGGTGTGACGCGAGCAGAATCGTTTGGAGCCGTTGTGTCAGGGCAAATCAGAAGTGAAGAAGTGATGGTTTCTTAGGTTCTGGGTTCCAGGTTAAACACACACCTAGGTAAATACGTGAGAAACTAGCCTAACTTGTTAGGTTATGGGTGTAGTCTTACATGTTGATTTCAGGGACATGTAACGCTTAAGCTTGAAGTCCAAGATTAATGAGCTAGATTTGAAGCCACCATATTCAAGATGAGCCATCCAGGAGAGAGATGGACAGTTGAACGAGACTCCTCCACTTTTTTCCCACAAGGGGTAGAGGTGGGATTCTTGGTTGACATTCCCTCGATGGAGGGGCTCACCAATCTATGGCAAAAGGGAAATGCTCGTAATCTTGCAAAGTGGACAATACCTTTGTGATACTCTGTTAAGAAGCCGGATCCCATCTTCCTGGGGGAAATTTGAAACTAGTATCAGGTTCTGCAAACAAGTCTCTACTATTTACTGAGTACCGATTACATGGGAGACCTTATGCTTAAAGTGCATGCTGTCCCTGAATTTAATCCTTAGACTGCTGTCTGCCTTTTGATGGAGACAGGGAGGCTTATCCATGTAATATGACTTGTCCAAGGTCATGCGGCTGGTAGAGAGCAATGCTAAGCTCTCTCTGAATGGAATTTATGCCTGTCTTGTATAGGCTGTATTGTGCTGGGGCTCTTATTACCTGGCCTAGTGCTTCTCAGGAAGGGGATTTCCTAGAATAAATAAAGTCATTGCACAATCAAGGCTCATGACATAGACATAATTTTAGTTGCTGAGATTCTATCATCTTCACTCCTTTCTTGGGTCCTAAAGGGTGAGACTTTTTCTGAGCGTTCCAGAGTTCAGGACCCATTTCTATTTTTATAATTAAAAAAAAGATTTATTTATTTATGCATACGAGCTGGGGTGTAGACCAGAGGTGTGGGGGTGAGAGGATTCACCAGAGACAGAGTGGGGAGCAGAACAGGCAGATTGACCTAAATACACTGCTGAGGGGAGCAGCGGGTGAAAGAGGAGAGGTCTGCTGCACCATGGGGGATGCTCCCTGACTGGGGTTGAAACTCAGGCCACAGTGCCTCTGGATAACTTCATAGTGCTGTGACTTAACTCACTGCACCACCAGGGAGGCCCCCACTTCTTTTCTTAAGGTGGAGTTGTGGATAATGGGAACAGAGAACATTCTTCCCAGCCCTCTTGGCAGTGTCACCATGCACCGCAGGTCATTCTCTTAGATTTGTCCATGCTGCTGATAGCCACTGTTGGCACTGGGGACACGGCTGAGGGCTTGACGTCTGTGATTCCTGCAGCTCTAGAGAGAGACAAAGATTATTTTTCATTTCAACTGTAACGTGAGACCATGGAGGACGGCAGTGGAGGGTTGTGGGGAAACTTCCTCTTCAACTAGGTTGGTGACATTCTTGGAGGATGAGAAGGAGCCAGTAAAGCAAAGGGCAGGTGACATTTCCAGGAACAGCATGTGCAAAGGTCCTGAGGTTGGATAGATGTTTTTTTGAGGTTGGAAAGATCTCGAAGGCCTGAGGAGGAGAAGGAAGGTCAGGATGGCTGTGCTGTGTCCAGGGCAGTTTTCTCTCCTCATACGGGGAGGTGTCTATCCATCCCTCACCCTTCTGTGAGCACAGCCTGGTGTGGGCACTGCCTGCTGGAGTGGTGCCTTCCTTCAGTGTCCTTCCTGCCTGTCCTCCATCCAGTCTCCTTCCGATACAGACCACTTAGCTGTTCTACAAATACCCACTGAATGGCTACTCTGAGGCAGGCACAGAGAGGAGTTAGAAAATACATTTAGGGCCTCCCCGGTGGCGCAGCGGTTAAGCGCTGCGCTGTGGAGCTGTTCGCAGCGGCGACGCGAGTTCGATGCCCGGCTGGGGAGAATCCCACATGGTGCAGCAGACCCCTCCTGCCTCGCCCGCTGCTCCCCTCAGCAGTGTATTTCTGATCTGCCTGTTCTGCTACCCGCTCTGTCTCTGGTGAACCCTCTCGCCGCCCCACACCTCTGGCCTGTACCCCAGCTAGTATGTATAAATAAAAAAAAAAAAAAAAGAAAGAAAATACATTTAGCTGCAGAGGCAAAAAATTTATAAAACTCTTACAAGGGACTGACGAGGGATTCCAGAATGCCTTGCTTCCCTCTGCCCACTGTCCCCAGTCCCAACTTTGGGGGTGGAAACAAGCATTTATTATCGCGGAAAAAGTCCTGGTTCTGGGTCCAGGTATTTGTTCATACTTTGTGCAGTCGCAGAGGAGAGAAGGTGCATCTGGAGTTCTGCATCGGCACCTCAGGTGTCCTCTTTCTCTCCTGTTGGTGACTGCAGCGGCTTCACATATTTCCTTCTGTCCCTTTCCATGCAGTTGAAACTGAATGCAGCGCCCACATCAGCAGAGTGCAGCCTGCTGGGGTGAGGAGGGAAGCGCCGCATGGGCCCCTCCCCCCACAGGACACTTGACTCTACGTTTTTTTAAAGAGGTCTTCGCTCCCCAACTCTTTCTGGGGTTCATGAACATCATCCCCTTTCAAGAAGGGATGAGGTGGTAGGATAACTAAGTGCCTGTTGATGTCGCTGTATGTCCAGAGGGGACTTGGGACTTAGACCCTGGAAGTACACATTTGCCCTGTGTGCCTGGCCTCCTTTGATTCGTTGTTTATGATTTCAGGGGTAACTTTTGAATTTAATTTTTTAGAGAAAAATGAAGTATGTCTCGGCTCTTTGGATACTGAACTTTTTTTCCCCATCATTTGGTTTACAATGGTTAAGTAAATTTCATTAAATAACTGTAAACATTCCAAATAGTCCTGCATACATATCGTATTTCACACCATTTTAACTTCGATGTAAAATATTAAAATGTAAATGACTCAATAGAAAAATTATGGAAACAAATGCATGACTTTTATTACACTTCCAGAAAAGTTGCTTAAATATTTCCCCTTCCTTAGTAAAAACTATGATGAATTAAGAGAAAAGATGTTTATGAGCTCTCTAAAAAAATCCTTAAGAATGAAGAAATAGATTTTGGTAAACAGTAGTTCACCTAATTTTACCTGTTCATCTCTGGGAATGTATGTTGGTTATTGTTCATTACTCTTTGATCATTATAAAGTAGGCTCTGTAAGCATGGATATAATCTTTTTAATTTTAATCTCTAATCTTTAGCTGGAGTTATTTTTTACATAAGCATATAGGTATAGATTTAAATTTATTTATCATAGTCTATGTAATTTTAATCAACAGTTCTTTCTCCTCTTAAGTAATATTTCAAGCTCTAGTGAAAATTGTCTGGGAAGCTTCTGGTATTTTACTCTTGATTCTCATGACTTTCCATGTGCTGCTTCTGTGTTCGTCTTGAAAAGTGACTCTTGTTCCTTTTTTGGAATAAATAGCAAATAATTTAATAATAGAAAACAGTAACCAATAAAAGTTATATTTTTCTCCAAGAGTGCCAACAATAGGTAGGATAAAATAAAATCAATATTTTGACAGTCCTCTATTATGTCTGGCGCGTTAATTTGTAGAAAACAGTTCTCTTCAATCCTAAATCACTAAGTGTCAACAAATAGTAGTTTTAATGTCTCTGCCAGTGCATTTAATGTTTTGCACGTTATTTTTGGACGAAAATGATTTTTGATTCTGCAGATGTATAGAGATTGCATTATGTAGGTTTTTGTCTTAGGGAACAATGAAAAAGTTTTGCCATGCGATTTGTATTCAAGAGATGGTTCATTTCAATTCCAGTTCAGCACAATACTATGTTTTTTTCATATAAATGAATATACAGGAATGCATAGCTATATATGAATGCATACATCTATATGTGTGTGTACATATGTCTGTGTGTGCATATATACATATCATTGTCCTGTTTTATTTTCTACACACACACACACACACACACACACACACACACACTCACTCTAAAAGGCCATGCTCATTACTTTCACTGGAAGTTTCACTTAGAATCGTCTTCTTTTTGAAGAATCTGGAGTTTCTGATTTCCGAGTACCGATTGCCAGTTGATTTAGGTCAATGCTAGCACTTATTCAGGCTCCTATCGACTGGGGCCACGTGATATAAGTGATTGATCCACCTTAGACACAGGATTGCTAATTTTCCATTGTAACGGTCCTTTCCACCCAGCCCATTCTTCATCACCTCAAGTTCTTCAAACTGTGTTTAAGGTTCTGCCATGCCCTGCCCCCAGGTGCTGTGCTGCTACATTAATGCAGAATTACATCTCTCACTTGTGCAAAAAGTATTTGTAGCAGGGCTGCCTGTCCTCCTTTGTTTCCCAGACATCACAAACGCCCGGGATTTAGAATAGCAGATAATAACATACAGTGCATATTATTGATGCTGCTTTAATTGTCTTATTGACAACTCACTTGAACTTGGAGAAGCATGCTAATATTTATCATCCTGTGAACTCATGTGCATTTTCTTGACTAAAGCCATAATTACAGAAGAACTCAAAATTCACACGTCTGCCTGTAACTGCCTCACCTTTTCTCTTTGGACAAAGGCTTCTAGACGGCTCCATCTCTGGGAGCCTTGGCTGGCTCTCTTTGCTCATTGCCCCTTAAGCTTTGAACATCTTCTGAAGCTTCTCCCTCTAGGGGTGATCTGGCTAACGAACACCTTGACCAGCACCTGTCCAGGAAGGGAGACAGGACTAGGTCCTGGGTGGCCCAGAGCTTTTTGTTTTTTGAAGAGACAGATGTTTCTGTCCTTTTTCAGAAATGCCAGTAGAGAATATTAGAAAGATTTAGAACAGACTGAAGCTGGGTGGCGGCCACTGTGCTGGCTAGGAGGCAAGAGGCCATTTGAGGAGGGGTTTTGAGGTCAAGTTGGGACTGGGAGCCATTTTGGCCTGACTGTGTCTGCGTTGTTGTCCCTTCTCCCGCCCTGGCCTCTTGGACACGAGAGGCTTGTCCACTCAGGAGGCCTTGGCCGTAGCGGTTTCCACTGGGTGAACCGTGTGGTCCTTGCGCTTTACCTGGCTCTTCTGCTCAGCTCTCTGGTTGAACTCAAACGCTCTCCTTCACGAGGCCGTTCCCAGTCTCCCTGTCCTGCCACCTCCCTGCTCACTCCCCACCCCCTTTCATTGCCCTATTTTCTTTCCTTCACAGGATTTATCTTTATTGATTCCCTCGATGTTGGCACGCATACCTCCATGCATTCCCCCCTTCTCTAGAACTAGGGTCCCCAAGCCCTGGTGCTCTCCTTGGTGACTCTACTTCTGCAGCAGCCAACTAATAAATGTGTTTTGAAAGAAGGCTCCTTTCCTAAAGGAAAGTATGGATTTGGACGTGTGTCCTTGACCATGGAGAACGATATTGTGCTGTACAACACAGCGTCCCACCACAGTCCTTTGTTCTGTTAGGGATGGAAGCTGCAGCTAGGACTTTCTCTTCATGACCAGCGGTGGCCATGATGGAAGTTCATATAGAAAATATATTAGGGTAATTGTCAAATCTTTCTCTCCTGGTGGGGGCACAGTTTAATCAAGGGTATTTCTTCTGGCTTGTGTTGTGGTCATGGAGATTTTTCTCTTAAGCCATTTCCCTGCCTGTACCACCTCTGCTGAGGTTGGCCATGAGTCTCCCCCATGGGCCTCTCCCTTGACATCAGTACGTCGGGCACGGAGAGGTCTCATCGGGTTCTTTGTCATTGCTGAGAGCCAGCTGTGTGGGGCCCTGATTAACACAGATAGAGTTGTTAGTCGCTCTGCATCCTCGTCTTTGGCAGCACTTGATGGGGTCCCTGGGCAGAGGAGTCGTGGAGCTTGGAGAAGATGCCGTCGTGACTCCCTGATTGGTGAGGCGCTCATCTGACTGATGAGTGAGGTGGAGTAACCCCACTGGCTTCAACAAGACACTCGAATCACAGAGGATGATTGCAGAGGGGAGAAAAGACTTAAAGCCTATGTCACATCCTGTTGCCCCAGTGACTGCCATCTTGGGGTGCTTTACAATACGCTTATGAAAGTTGAAGAATCGATTTTCTGACAGTGTTGAAGATGCTCCTCTTGTTTCTCCCCCTTGCAAGTCGACAGCCCTGAAGAATTTCTACAGAAAAAGAAAATTTGGGAACAGCCATCCCACAAGTCTCAGTTTTCTCCTGTCTCTCCCAAGACAATTTTTTCCATTGTATAAGATTTCTTCCTTTGACCCATATTATCTGTTTACTCTGTGAGCTAAAGAGGAATATATTTTCCCCATGTGCATCTTTCTCCTGGTCTAGATTGTAAGCTCCCTGAGGACAGGACTTTCCTTTCTCTTCCTTCAGCATATCAGCGCCTTGCCAGCCACTACCTTCCTGCCCCCACCCCACAGAGTACGAAGCACTCATAGGAGGGGTTTCTGATTTCAAGAGGGAAGCGATTAAAAAAAAAACTTTAATAAATGACTAAAAAGAATTAAGAGCATAGCTTTTTGGCAAAAGATTTAGAATAACTTCCTAGTGAATTGTTCATGATTTATTGACCTCTTGGGCTAAAGTCTGTTTGCTATCTAGTTGGTTGCTTTTTTCTTTTTCAATTCAATATGTTAAAAAGTCTGCTAATTACTATTACATTTTTTAAAAACTAAAGACCATCATATTCTACCAGGGAAGTTTGCAACCACTATTACACAAAGTGGAATTTTTTGGGTGAGCTGTCATTATGAATGGTTCAGGTAAAAGAGGAAATCACTCTGTGTGGTGCTTCTTCATGATGACCTGCTGTCATTTGCCTTTTTTTTTTAAAGATTTATTTATTTATATATACAAGATCTGGGGTATAGGCCAGAGGTATGGGGGTGAGAAGATTCACCAGAGACAGAGTGGGGAGTAGAACAGGCGGATCTACTGAAAGACACTGCTGAGGGCAATAGCGGGCGAGACAGGAGAGGTCTGCTGCATCATGTGGGAAGCTCCCTAGTTTGGGGATCGAATGGTGATAGCTTCATAGTGTTGAGACTTAACCTCTTGCGCCACCAGGGAGGCCTCCTCATTTGCCTTTAATGAAGGGAGTCCTGCCTTCCATTGGGGTTTGCTTTTGTCTTCCCTAAGTCGCCTCTTCCTCTCTTCACCCGTCTCAGTCTCCAGCTTCCTGTTCAGCTGCTATGTTTCAGCTGTTTAATTGTGTGAATGCAAATATAATATGTATTTAAGGGTACCCACTGTGTACCCCAGGGCCAGTGGGCAGTTCACTGCAGGAAGGAATGCAGATCTGGGACCTGGCCCTTGCTTGGTTAGTCACCTGGACAGTTTTCACCTCAGCTGTGTCTGTTTTCCTGTCTGTAAATGAGGACAGTGTGTCTGGCCAGTGGCTCTCAAACCTGGACAGGCAAAA
Organism: Scalopus aquaticus; assembly: GCA_004024925.1. Classification (NCBI taxonomy): domain Eukaryota; kingdom Metazoa; phylum Chordata; class Mammalia; order Eulipotyphla; family Talpidae; genus Scalopus; species Scalopus aquaticus. Next base: position 98,192 of record PVIJ01004619.1, read on the forward strand.
GAATAGTTTGGAAGGCCTGTTGAACATTCGGGGTCTGGGGCCCCATCTTGAGTGCAGTTTTGTGGCTGGTTCTATTGTCTGTGTGGTGTTGTCTGGTGCTGCGGTGTGGACATCAGAAGACCCTTTCCAGGCTTGCAGAGACAGCTTCTGAGAGGAAATCAAACCACAGAAGTGGCTGGACATCAGCAATCCTTAATTCTGGTTGACGTGGCCATCTCCAGCTTGTGCAGATTTGGTGTTGTTTTGCAAAATCCAAGAGCATTTCCCGGTCACAACCACAGAGCGGATTCCTAATACTGACCTGCCTGAGAATCTGCTCCCTGTGGGCAGCGACAGCGTCTCCAAGCCCCTCTCTGGACACGACACGTCCCGTTCAGCCTTTACTGGAACTTAATGCCCTGAGACTTCCTTCTGGCACCTCACACACTCAAGATGGGCACACCTGATCACAGAAGGTGCAGCATGGTGGCTGAATTTTTTGTGTCTTTGAATTCAAGCCAAATAGAAACTAGCAGAAGGTGACAAGGGAATTTCCACATGGTATCAACAGCCTCAGCCCTGATATTAAGAACAGGAAGACTCAAACAAACAAAATAGAATGACAGAAGACAAACCCTACAAGGCTGGATGGCTAATCAGTCCGGGTTTCCGTGTGATGGAGTTGGGACAGCGTCCTTGACAGGTGTGGCTGCGATGAGCGTATATGGTCGGAGAGACTTCTAACCTTTCATCTTATAAACCGCTCACTCCTTGTGAGTTAGAAATACTCTTCATAACTCTCTAATTGAGCAAGTGGGACAAGATGTTATTAATACTGCTCCAGGTGCATTTGACTTTTGACCTTGGCCAGCAGTGGTTCAGAGAAGCCATTATTCCTGATGCCTATTAGACTTCATCCTTTAACGAGGGAGACCCGTGAGTAAACGGATGTCTAGTCCTTTTGTCTTTTTAGTGCCCCTCCCCAGAAGTTTGGTGACATTAAAGCAGGAAGGACAAATCATCACCGTGCAGACATTTCATATCAAATAAAAGAACTCAATTTGCTGCCAAATGTGGGTTTAACCTCTCCCAGATCTTTGACTGTGCATAATTAATGTATCGTTCAGCATTTGACTTTTGTGCTTTTCATACTGATTTAATCTTAAAGGATGCTCTAGGTCCTGTGTTCATGAAAGCATACCAGGTTTGGCCTGGCTTCATAGGTTTTGCCTTTGGATTTTGGGGCTGCCCTTACCTGGGTTTTCCTGAAGAAGATGAGCCGAGTAGACAAAATATCTTTTGGCCTCCCAGTTGGCAGCAAACAGTGCTGCTCAGTGCCTAGCTCTGTGCTTCCAGACATGGATGGACATGGAACCGCAGGTCAGCTGCAGTGCTAGGGCTTGGATGAGGAGGAGGAGGGAGCAGGCTACGATGCTCACGCCCCATTTTTTGCCGAACTCTCAGCAGTTCTTTGCGGGGGCGGTGGGGGGGCAGGGGTGGTGGTCATGGACAGGTTTCCCAAGCAAGGAGCTCAGAGTACTCAGTGACTTACCAAAAACCATGTGCAGAGCAAGTGGCTGCATCCGGGTGGAAATCCCCCCATCGCTGCCCACAGAAACTCCTTTTCCCACTGTGCTGTGCGTTTCCTGGCTGTGGTGATGCAGGTTTGGTCAAGGGGTCAGAGCGAGCACTGCTGATGACCTGGGTGGCAGTCTTGGGCCTCCTTGGGGAGTGGAGGTGCGGGCCAGGTGCAGGCCAGGTGGTGGCCAGGTGGACAGTTCATGAAACCTCCTGTCTCTGGTGCCATTTCTTGGGGAAGAGTCGAGCCAAGTGATCACCAGAGACTTAATTCCTATTCATGGCCACGTTTGGGGGGACATCCGTTAAATGGTTTCTCCTCTGGGCAAAGACAAGCACTTTCTGAATCTGCCCTCTTGCCAAGTAGACGAGATGTAAGAACATGTTTTCTATTGATTTTTAAAAGCAATTCAGGACCCAACTGGTAATAATAGGTGTGACCTGTGCAGTTTTCCAGGCAGCCACAAGCAGCTCGGAGCCTTGTTGTGTGGCTCTGATGTTTGGGATGTGCATTCTTTGAAGATTACTTCTAAAGCAGGGCGTCCAAATCCTTAATTCACGATTCTGTCTATTCCTGTGGTGTTTACATTCCACTATGGCAGAAGATCACTGTAAAAAAGAAAGATGAAAATGCACTTTCAAAAAGGGCTTGCTTGCGCAGGCTTCCTTCAAAGACCCTTCCCCTTTCCCCTCTTGTTGACGCTGAAGTTTCCGTTTCATCTGCAGGGAGAATGACATAAATGGGCGACTGAGCGGTCTGTCACATTGTATGACACACGCAGGCTGGGTTCGGGGCGATTTCAGGGTGTTCGGACCGGTCTCTCTGGCACCTGTCTCGGAAGTGCTTGTGCCTATTCGGTGAGAACTGCTCGTGGCCCTTCCCTGGAAGTCGGTTTTGAGGAGGTCTTGGGAAGTGACTGGTGGAGCGGATTGATTTGGCCCATGAACAGATGGGGCCTTGCTGAGGCTGGACGCTGAGAGTGGGAAGATTCTCTGCTTGGGGACGTCTTTGAGCTTCGTGTCTCGGCACTGGAGTGACCTGTGAACACAGGCCCGCAAAGGCCTCTCAATTCCGAAGACACTGAAACAAGTATGGTTTTTCCCCTCTCTGCGGCTTCCCCCCTGTATGGTTCAAAAACACTAAAAGGATTCTCAGTGTAAGGACAGAGTTATTTTTGATTTTCTGACCCTGGCTGTTTTGATCCCTTTTTATCGAGAGGGCCGGGATCAAGTGTCAAAATACTGAAAACTGTACAGTTCATTTTGTTGTTGTCACCACATTCCAGCAGAATCTTCGAGGCACGTGGTCTGCTCATTGTGTCACTCAGGACTTTGGTGAGTGGCCCCTCTGGTGGACATTGGGGTTTAGACGGACTCCCTACAACCCTCAAGTCAGCCACATCTTGGAGACTCCAGATTCTCTATTGTCAGCGGGGGGCGCAGGATCCTGGTCCCCAGCCCATGCTGGGGAACCCAGGGTGTCAGGTCCCATGTCCCCGCGGCTGGAAGCCAACCAGAAACCATTTTTGATGAAGTTTGTATTACCCAGGAAATTTTTTCTTCATTAGCTGGACAAGTGTGACACGATCTTTCCCAGGAGAACTCAGGATGCGCTCTCAAGGCCCCTGTGGATACACGTGGCCTTGGGTTCAGGCTTTTGCGTTTGGCGATGCATGAATCTCTTCTGTGATGTGTTGAGAAGGCAGAGTGTGAGCGAGAACCCACAGTCTCTGCACGTGCCTTATGGCCCTTTAAAACCGGTCTCCTTAACATTTTGACGACTGTTCAAGGGGTAGTTTAGCCTTGACATTAAGGTACTTATATACAAAATTTTTCCACTTTTGTTTATTTATTTATTTATTTATTTATTTATTTTTTAAGATTTATTTAGTTATGCATACAAGCTGGGGTACAAACCAGAGGTGTGGGGCGGCGAGAGGGTTCACCAGAGACAGAGTGGGGAGAAGAACAGGCAGATGACGGAAATACACTGCCGAGGGGAGCAGCGGGGGAGGCAGGAGAGGTCTGCCATGCCATGTGGGAATCTCCCTGGCCGGGCGTCGAACTCGTGTCGCCGCTGCTGACAGCTCCACAGCGCAGCACCTAACTGCTGTGCCACCTGGGAGGCCACTAAGTCTTTCCACTTTTAAACTCTTTTATATGCCCTTTACAGAGTGCTTCTGAAATTTTGGTCCTGGCTGGCTTTGGCCATGGGCCACAACACCAGTCCCCCACCCTGGACCTTGGGTACCTCGGAGGAAGCTGAAGGCCCCAGGGTGTGAAGGTCAGGGGCACGTAGCTCAGTGAGGAATGGGAGGCTTGGCCCCTTCCATTTGCACTGCTCAGCAATCTCAAGACCCAGGAACATCAACTTGGGATTGTCAGTGTGTTGTCTGTTCCTCTGTGTGGAGTACGCTGGACAGACGTGCGCCTCTCTTTCCTTTGAGTGGACACCTGTGAGCACATCCTCCAGTCTGTGATACCAGTAACTGGAGCTTCCACAGTCAAGCATCTGGGTGCCCAGGAGAATGGGAACCTTTGCTCGCCTATGGCTAAGGGGCTGAGGTGGGCTGGAGACCAAGACAGGCAGCTGTGTGCTCGGTGTCCAGATAAATTGGCGTAGTAGGCACCAAAGTATTTTCTTACACCTATATTGTGTGAGTAGCAGAGGCAGAGTCTTGACAGTGGGGATATTTCAAGCATGTCTTATTAGCTTAAAAAGTTGCTGTGGTTTTCAGAAAAGTAATTTAATTTTAACTCCATTTATTTTGTCGTGCTTTAAAGGAGGCAGAGTATTTGGAGATGATGATGGTGGTGGTGGTGAGCAATAAGTGGAAAGGTTTGGCATTAGTTACTGAAGTTGGCGTCCACTGCGCTCATTCCAGTTGGGGCTTTTGCTCTTTAGGTAAATGTTCCCCCCCTTCAGGACGCTCATTTCATCAACTGCGTAACCACAGGGAGACCCTTCTCGTTAAGTGGGAAGAGGGACCCTCCCCGGTGTTTCCAGAGGGCAGTGGGAATGATAAATACTGTTAATATTCAGAAGGGAGAATTGATTTAAAAAATGTGCCTTTGATTCACTAATCTCTGACATTGAGACATTTTTTGAAGTCTGTTGCTATAATTAGAATTCTATAAGCCATTTTATGTCTCTATCAAAATTTTAAGAGACATAGAAAATTTAGGGGATTTTTTTGGCTTACAATTCATCACATCAATGTGAGTCATTTTGCAGTTTGGGCTTCAGCACAGAGCAGTATTTCGGGGCCAGGGACTCGATCTGTCATGGGGGCTGAATCGACAGCAGCCAGGGCCCTGCCCTCATGCCACGCCGCAGCACTGAAGCTTTCAGAATTGCTCGTGAACTGCGTTTCCGCCGTGTTTCGATGTGTCCTTTGCAACTGAAACGTGGGACTGGATGATCTAGCACGGGGGGAACGAGTCACTCGGAGTCTGTGGCTTCCCCACTTAGTGGCTGTGCTGGTGTGTGTCCTGGTGGCAAGGGTGGAAAGGGGGAGTGGGGAGCCTGGCCTGCTGGGGCACTCGTGGGGTAGCAGCTGCGCTCAGGTGAGTCACGGCTACACTCAGAGACGGGTAATCGGCGACATGTGGTCCGTGAGCCATGTGTGAGAGCCCTTCCTTAGTCATAGGGAAGGGAGCATGCATCACAAATAAAAGCCTCATCAGATTAGTGAGTCAGAAAGATGCTAATCCCAAACCCATGCTTAATTTCTACTTTTTTCCTTCCTAAAGCAGAAGCTGTTCCTGTTCTTAAAAAAAAAAAAATCAGTTTGCAAAAGGACTGATTTAACCACAATTGAAAAGGGGGGGGGGTGTCACCATAGCACTGTGACGATTAGCATGAAGATGAGTTGCACTTCAGCCGGGCTGAAACTTGTTCCTAACAGAATGTTAAATACTTAGTGAAAAGAAAGATTATGTCTATCTAGTTACACCATTCCTTGATATATGCTCCATGTCAGAGTGCCATTGTCTCCTGGGTAAAGACGGAGAGTTCAAATACCCACTATCTCTCCCCTGGTGCTCCAAATGCTCCGCTTTGAAGTTTTTATAATCCATCTGTCATCTTCTAGCAAGGAGGGCACATGTTCTGTACCACTCAATTACAGAATTCTCCTTTGCCAGCTCCGATGAGACAGGAAAGAATGTTATGGGTGGTTGAGAGAAACTGTCAGATACACTAAATTCCTAGGATTCATATGGCCAGTGCTATTCCAGGGAAGGAGGGCAGACTGCCTATTGTTCAAGTGCAGTAGGGATGCATTTGGCGTTGGGGGCAGCGAGCCTTTGATTTTTTTTTTTATTTCCCCTCTTCCGGAGCGTTGTCTTAAATTTGATTGTTCTTGTTAAAAAAAAAAAAAGAAAGAAAGAAAGGCTCCCTCAAACCTCCTCTGGAATGTGGACCTTCAAATGTGGATTGAAAATGTGACTTTTGTTTTGGCTAACAAGGAGTCAGTAACCCAACTGTGCAGATTGCGAAGTAGCGGCAAGCTTTTGTTTCTGTGGTTTCACTTTAGTGAAATAGGATTTTACTTGGGCTTGATAGAAGATGGTGACTAGAGGCAGCCTGATCTCCATAGAAATAATTTTCATCATCGCATGAAGTGAAAGGCTGAGCATTAAATATTCTGCCATCTGGTGAGATCTGAGAAAGTTAGCTCGGGACTGAAAAGTCTTGAAAATGGGTTATTTTATTTAAAGACAATCTACCTTGGAGTGGTTAGTGTTGCTGGATAGCGTGTTAACTTCTCACTCATTGAGTCACGGGTGGTTAAATTCGTTGTCTTATGTGAAATGAGTTTGATGATCTCGGCTTAGCCTCTAGTGGGTATTAATTCACATTATGAAATATCCCAGAATAATTTAGCACCGTGTGGCATAATTTGCATTTTTACTCAAGATAGGGGCAATGATAGTGTCTATGGATATATCCTTTTTCTTTTCATTGAAAAGAGGATGATTCTCCTTTGTGGCTTTCGGGGTGATTGTTTGTGGGGTAGTTATTATTATTAATTTCTTGGGAGCGATGGCATAAGAGCCTGAGATGATGAGAATAAGACATTCTAGCTTGGTACTAAAACCTTGGAAGAAATATTTGCAGGGACATAATCACAATGATGACACTCTAGGGTTGCACACCCCTGCCCCCATTGATAAGGACACGCTCCTGAACCCGAAAAACCCAGGTCAGGGCACACCTTGGGGGGGTCCCACAATCTGTGAGTCCCAGAATTCGTAAAAGGAACCTTTTCCCTTTACAAAACAGGAAGGTTTTCCAGAAACGCAAGATACTATTACAGTAATTAATTTAGTGAAACTTCTTAAATCTGATCTTCTGTTCAAACTAATAATGGGAGGATGGGGTAGCTCGATGTCGTTAATTGAAATCTGGAGACAATAAAAAAATGTCTTTCTGCAACTTCAATACAGCAGTCTGGAACTGTCGGGTCAGGCTGTGAACCAATTTTCTTCTCATTACTTTTGATTTTGGAGTCAATACAAATTTCATCAGTGATTGTAGGGTGCAGCTCCTCGTCTGCATGGACCCTGTCACAGGAGGATATGTGCGCTCAGTTTAAAGATTTACGGAAAGGCAGTGCTGGAGAGGCGGGGAGGGGAGGCCGGGGAACGCTGAAGCCAGAGGCCAGCTCTAGCCTCGAAAGGGGTGATTAGGATCAAGACACTTGGGGGGGGGGAGGCGGGAGAGGGCGGGAGCCCCAGGAGGCCTCTGTTGCAGGGCCTCTGCAGGCCGCCAGCTGGTCCTGCCCGCTGCTCTCTGCTCCCTCCTGGGCAGCTGCCCTTCTCCTTCCCCTTCCAGACCTGTGTCTGTGGCCCAAGTTTCTCTTCTTTCTTCTTCCCGCCCACATTGCCTCAATTTACAGATGTGGAGAGAGCAATCCCAAAGCCCTGAAAATTTCAGGCCCCACAGAAATTTAATTGCAGGGAAAAGGAAAATGAGGAATCTCAACTTTGGAGGAGTTAGTGAGATTTTGAAAGCCTCCTGGGTGAAGACGTCTTTTGCGTAGAAAGGGAGATCCAGGGTGTCTTATCCGACTCCTCATTTTTCCTGCGTCCAATTTGCATCTTTGCAAGTCATAGGATCAGCCCATCTATCATTAGATATTGGCTTAATTGGACATTTTTTACGAGCCCAGTTTGCTATTTATGTTAAAAGCAATTCGCAGAAATGCCCTTTCTTCATGATTCGGTATTGGCAATAGCGACGTATGTTTAATCACATTTTCCATGAGTAATTATCTAATTCACATGATTACCAATATAAAACAGGAAAATAGAATAGGGGCTTAACTCCGTCCTGCTTAGGCGGTGACACAGACGCACAGAGAGACCCTGGTGAGGGCGAGTGTTGGCTGGCTCTGTTTTTCCTCTGCGATATCGTGGAGACTTTTATTAGCAACAGGAGCTCTCTGAAGCCGGGCATGTGTAGGAGAGGCTATTTGGAATTCTGTTATAATGCAGTTTGAGGTTCACTCTGTCTGCTTGGGTTCTTAATGTTTGGGGCTGTCCTTCCTGAAGATTTCCGGGAGACGGAGGTCACATTTTTTATTCATGTTGAAAAATATTCATTTATCAGTATTGGTGCAACTGTAAACAAGTGATAAAGTGACAACATTTACAACAGTAAAACTGACAGCATTTACTTTAATTTTCTGTCATTTTGGTAATTATATCAATCAAGACCCAAAACTAAAATGATATTTTAGCATGCAGTAAGAAATGAGGAATTCAGATCTTAAAAGACCATTACAATTAGCTTTGAAATGTTCGCCATTTTACCATAATTGTTTCATATAGCTTATATGTCTTCATTTACAGCCGAATATTCTGTTGATCTTTTATAAACAAAGTAGCACCCATCTGCTCCTTGAGACACTCCTGGCGCCTATTCATTGCAAAAATAATACATGTCCTAATGACTTCCACATATTTTGAAATCTCCCTTTTGAAATTGGTCTTGGCAGATTATTTGCAGGTACTTGAGTTGCATCTGTTTGCAATTTTGCAAATGCGGAAGACTTTAATGTTGAGCACTGCAAGAGGGCTATTTTAATCCTCAGATAACATTGGCTGTCATCAAAAGCCACATTTATCTTTTCGAAGGTGGGGCAAATGTTTAATGTTAAAAGACAGTAAAAGGTCAAGGCCAAGGCTGAGGTCTGAATGTTTTCCTTTTGTACGCTGTGGCTTTGGCGGACTCTTCCTCGCTTTTCTTTTCATTTAAGTTTTCGCTCAATACCCATTGCCAAGAGGATGTTTTGCTGATAAAATGAAAGATCAGGAAGAGAGTAAATCTGAAATAATTGTGAACTCCAGGCTCTTGGGCTCATTACCGCCATGTGGCTAGCAGCTGACCGGCTTTAGGTCGACTGTGTTTATAGTGAAGAACTCAACAGCATGGCGCGGAGAATACCCCCGTGGGCCTCGATGCCGTTGCTGGCCAGACTCCCGGGAGGGCCTGGGACTCTCTGAGGGAAGGTGGTCACCGGGAGGCCTGTCTGTGGTCAGCTGGCTGGTGCTTCTCCTGGCCGCTCACCTGCTGTCTGCATGCATGGGGCACTCAGAGTGAGCGTGAGCTTGCGGCTGCTTTATTCCAGCCCTTGTGCCCAGAAGACTGAAGCCAGGTGGATGTCCAGGGAATGCTGTCTTCGGTCGCTTGAGGGGAGAGAGCCAGTGACCTTGTCTCTCTGTTCCTAGACCCGTCCGAACCTGGGGCTGTGTCCTTGGTGCTCCTGCTCCTGCCCACCTTCCCTGCCTTCTCTCTGGGCCTCGCACCTGTCGGTGGGCCTGATGGAGCACCCCCAAGGGCTTTGCTCTCCCTCGGTTGCCACCTGGCACGCAGGTATCGCATCAGTAAGAGGCTAGGCCATTGTGGGGTGGCTGCCCGAGGATCGCAGACCCCACTGGCCTCCTGCCATGTCTGGTGGCTTTAAATTGGAAACTAGCTCGAGCCTGAGGGCCCAGGAGCCTCACAGAGGCCAACTACAGCAGGAATTTGAGGTTGCCTTCCAGGGGCGGGCAGAGCTGTGCTGTGCCCCCCTCCTGTTTCCTGAGTACTTTCTGGAGACGCGTGTTTCCTGCTTCCCTGAGGATGCCCAAGTGTGCAGGACGCTCCTCGGGGCTGCTGGCCTCACCCCGCAGCTCTTGGCCCTGTGGGGCGCCGTTTGCTAGAGGAGTGTCTAGAGTATCTGTTTTTATGTCACTGGACCTTTGCTATCTAAGTCATATGTAATAATTACATTTTTTATTGTTGCATTTGAATAAGTATAGCATTCAACTTTTCATAGATTTGTGGTGATTTGCTTAGAGACCAGCAAATTACCAGAACCCTGTTATTTCTAAGGGTACATCTGAGTGAATCTCATAGCAAGTCCTTTATTTTACTTGTGTGGTGTTGATGGTGGTGATTTTGCCTGGAATAGGAACAGGCATCTGACATCTTTGCTTTTTCTGCATCATTTATATTCTGATGCTTTCATATATGGGTGATTATACTTTAAGGAGAAAAGACCTCGCCCTCTTCTGATCATCAAAAATTTCAAATTAGCCAAGTACAGTTTAGAAAGCAGGGATTCAGTTCTTTCCCAGCAGAGACAAGGCAGCAGCAGCCCTGGAGCTTACTAGGGCTGATGGCCCAAGTGCGGCCCATGGCCATAAGCATCTGGGAACAGGTAGGGAATGCAGATCACCAGGCCCTGGGCCCCGCTGCTTCAGAAACTGTGGGTGGGGCCCCAGTGACTGGCGCAGCCAAATTCTGAGAACTGCTACCCTAGGGATGGACTAGGGGGTCGCTGTTCCAAGATTAGGGTTGTTCGCTGTCCCTACCACGGTCGGCACTTCCACTGTGCAGACTCTGGAAATTTCCTCCTCTCCTGGGTTTGCATTTCCCCAGAGGCTACACTGGACACCTTGAGATCCAAGAAGCCTTGTCACTGACTGAGGTGTTTAGTTGAAAATACAAACAGATGGACGGTCACTAGGTACTTTCCCCTTTGGATTGTCTAGAGCTCATTGACTGGGGTTCTCATCGTGAGGACACAGAGGTGTAGGGGTGACTTAGTGTCCTTAAACACTCTGATTTCACACGAGCTCTGGAAGGTGCCCTCTCTGACTCAACAGCCCCGTGGAGATGTCGCTTGCAGGCTCTGTTGGTGTGTGGGGTGAGGGCGTCTCCTGCCTGGTGGGCCCGGCCCTCGTGCTGGAAAGACCGCAGCTCCTGGGGCCGCTCAGCCACGGCCTGGACTTCCCTGTGGGGACGAGATGTCGCCTCCTCGGTGCAGAGCTCCTGCGGGCATTTCTTGGGCAGAAAAGTCACAGTTGTGTGACTGTCGTGAGGGGTTGGGGAGGCGCCCCCCGCCATGGTCCTGCAGGCTGTCTGCTTTCCTCCAGCAGAACCTCCTCGGCCGTGAGCGCGATTCTCGGTGCTGCGTTCAGGGTAGGATCAGAACAAAAGTCACTGGCCACTCACTATGTCGCTGCTGAGTGTCCGTGCCTGGGTTGGACCGTTGCTGGGTAAGGGCTTTTCATTGGGAAACTGTGCCCCGGTCACCTGCTGAGACCAACATGCTGGAGGCAGAGTCCAGTGGAGTCTCAGGCACCCAGCGGAGGGGCTAGAGACGGTGGGTGGCCACGCCCTCAGCACCCACAGATCAGCCCTGTCCCCGAAAGCACCAGGAATCCGAGACCCCCACCCCAGACCCAGACCTACTGGTCACCCCCACTGCTTCCCAGGCGAAGCGGGACTCCCTGAGTCCTCTTTCCAAACGTAGCTCACACTGCATGAGACTATTTTAGATGATACGTGGATTTAAAATTTTAACAGTTGGGTATTTTAAGATCTATTAGAAAATATAGCTAGCACATCCTAGCTGTGATTTCGCAGATGCTATTGCTAAAGGTGAGGCTAAGTTTAAAAAAAGTGAGTTCATTTCAAGTTAACTTAAAGAAAAGTACTAAGTAAACAACAGCATAGATGGCACAAGGTATGCTGGCAAGTGTGAAGGTGCATCAGGGACGACAGAAGTGTGGGGTGCCCGCGGAGCCCAGGTCTTGCGCTCATTGGGGGCAGGCCCCTTGCCCTCCGGCCCGGCTCTGCCCAGTGCAGATGTGGCAGGCGCGGCCGGCGCTTTGCTGAGCTGAGCCCACCCGCCCCTCGTGTTTCATCGACGATCATGCTGCTTGTGGGTGCACTTCTGAGTCTCGTTGGCAATGCAATTACTGGCACCGTGGGAGGTCTGCAGGTTCAAAGCTAGCGACGAGAAATCTAGTTCACCCTTTTCAGAGATGTGGGTTTGGTTTAGGTGGCGATGGTGGTATTTCATAAAAGAAAAACTCCACCAACCCACACAAGAAAAGTAAACACTCCGGGCGCCAAGCCCGTTCACGGAGAGACCCCAGGGGAAGGGACTGAGCCCCTCTCTGCCTTCCCTGTCAAGCGGCTGCCCGGGACACAGGTCTTTGAGGTCCTTGGGAAAGAGCCTACCTCGAACTGTCCCAAGGAGTTTTCCTGGGGGGCGAAGTGACAGAAACACTGTGCCCGGTGGCTTGGGGCTGACTTGCAATCAAGGTATGGGGCTTTTGGGGACACAGAGGCCACCACACGCCCTTCCCGGCACCTTGTATAGCTGTGCTGTGCAGGGCTGTGAGCTGGGGGGACCGGGAGGTGCAGCAGGGCACCCCCGTACTTATTTGCCCATGTCCGCATGTGGGGAGGGAGGGCTTCCCGTGCTTGCAGATTTGGGGAAGCGATGCAGCCAGACTGGGCTGCTCTCTGGGGTCTCTCAGACCCCAGAGACCGCTGGGTGCTCAGAGGGGCCCAGGGCGGCTGGTGAAGACTGGAGGTGCGATCGCGTCACTCTGCAGTGGTGGGGTGTGGAGGGGCCTGGAAACCCTCTGTGCTCATGCTTACCCTTCATCTCTGCATCTGGGCTGGCTGCTTCTTTCTATTTTGAGGCTTTCCGGGGGCCCACTCAAGGAGGAAGACATCTGCCCCTCAGTTTCCTACCCGGAGAGAGAGGCAAGGCCTGTGGAATCACCTGTGAAAGTCAGGCCTACCAGGCACCTGTCTGGTATGGGTGCTCGAGACACAAGTGTGGCGAAGACAGAACCCCACCAGCGACAGGCACATGGGGGGACACCCCAGTGACCCACAGATGGATAGAGTGGGACAAAGGAAGGAGGAATGGGGAGCCAGAGACCACGGCAAGTCTTTAGCGAAAACCTAGGAGGTAGCACGGCACAGGCTGCACAGCGAGGGCTCAGTAAATATTTGTTAAACTGAACTGAATTGTGGCAGAATCTGACTTGTTACGTGGGTGCTAGAACCAGTCTGGGCTGTGATTATTTCAGCAGCATTTACTGGGGTCCACACCCCATCTCAGAGCCTGGAACCCGAGCCCAGTGGAGCTGGCAGCGCCCGGCCCTCACCCACGCCCTGGTGAGGTGCCCGCGGAGCCAGCGGTGAGACCCCCGGGGACTCCTCCCGACACTCCCTGCTCCTTTTATTAACTCGGTGTTGAAGAAGTCGCCCAGGCTGAGGAAGGAGGGGAATTAAAAATAATGGGGTGTGTGCGTATCTGTGAAAGTGGAGATATAAAGGTAAACGCTACCATGAACGAGGGTATTATTCTCAACTCAGTGACTCTGGTATTCTGTGCATCGAGGTCTTTTCTGAATCACTGCCCCACTCAGCCCCATGTCAGAAATTTATTTGTGCTAATCAAATTTTCAGCTACTCATTCTGTTGCAAGAAGTCTCCTATAGCCAAATTTGTGTGGATATCTATTTTCATATATTTCTGGATTAAAATCGGGCCCTTCCCATTGTCGTGTCTCTAACTAAGTTAAATGCTTTTCTCTGGGTCCTTACTGAGGCATCTTTCTAGAAACTCCATGACTGGGCTAGGCAGAAATGTTTACATATAAACACACACACACACATACACACGCACGTGCGCGCGCGAATGTGTGCATGCTTTACAGTCACCGAAACACTGCAGAAAATGAGAATACCCAACAATTCAGAAAGACAGGAAAGAAACTTTGGGTTTTTACTTCCAAGTTTGGCAGCCTGGTGAACTTGAAAGGTTAGCTATGAATAAGCATAATCAGATCTTTCTTTTTGTCCATATTTAATTCAAATGAGACAGCTCCGTGTTGACTTCTAATCCAGAAAGGCCACCCACCAGGGTAGCGCTCCCAGCCAATGAAGCAGGCTGGCGAGAGCTTTCTTAAATGGTGCTAATCAGCCCAGAGAGGCCTGCCCTCTATCCCCATCAGTATTCTATAATTCAGATGTGCTGATAACCTGAAATTGAATGTGTCAGGATGCAGACATGTGAAGGGAAGAGGGAACTCCAGGCTGCAGGAGCCGGGGGTGGGGAGACAGTGCTTGGGGGAGGGGCTTGACACCCTCCCCTCCCCCCTCCAGCTCTTCCCCCCTTGTGGGTGTGAGTGTGCGTGTGATTGTTCAGGGCCAGGGACAAGATGGAAGCTTTCAAGTTCTGAAATATTTATAAGGGAAGCTTTGGATCTTGTATATGTTAAATGAATCAACAGACATTTTGGCTGCTAAGGGGTGAATGGTAATTTGTGATTAATTTTTTTTAAGCCGTGGCTATTTTAAAGCCTTTCTCCCACTCTCTCATACATGAGACAGACAGACACACACACCCACCCCAGTCTGGTGAGCACGTCTCACAGGGAAGTTTAACAAAAGAGTCGCTATTGTCACTGTCCCAGCCGGCAGCAGTGCAGCTGAGGGTCAGTTGCTATTTCTATTTTAAACCTTGATTTTTGCAAAGTTTGTCTTTTGACTGTTCTCATTCTAATCAGGCTTAGTTAGGGGATCGGCTCCAAGCTCCACACCAGGCTGTGAGGACAGAGAAAGATAAACCAGGGGATTAAACAAAAAGTTCTGCTCTTTCTGACAATAGGCGTGTGTGTGTGTGTGTGTGTGTGTGTGTGTGTGTGTGTGTGTGTGTATGGGGGTGGAAAGAGAGAGAGAGAGATTGGCAAATACTCATTAAGCAGCCATCCCTTTAATTTCAAAGAACATAGTTCATTGTAAAGTTGTGATTTTTGTGCTGCTGTGTCTGACTTGGCCCCTGATTTGGCGGCTGTGCCTTCAAACATGCCTGTGTCCATGAGAGAGAGGGGACTGGTCACTCTTGCCCTGAGGCTCTTCTAACCCCTCAGTCCGGCCCGGATTCCCCCCAAGTACCCGGATACAGCCTGCTGCCAACTTTTGCCACCGCCAGGGTGTTAGTCCCCTTCCACTTTGCTTGCCAATGTCTTGATCTGCTCAGGGACCCTCTTGCCTCTGTCCTTCCCTTCGGTGCCCTCCCGGCCCCGCCCAAAGCAGGTCTGGCAGGGTGCTCCCTCTGCATTCCTCGCTTCCTCGTCTGTCTACCACTCTGTCCTGGCTTGGGCACTCCTGAGTCTTGTCCTTCCCAGCGGGTGGCGGGTGACTCCAACATGGATTTGGTGTCTTCATGTACCCTCAGCCCGAGCCCTCCCTGGCACAGAGCTGGGCAGATGCTGGGGACCCCTGCAGGAGGTGGCTGAGTTGCTTGGAAACATTTCTTGAGGACTTTTGGGGTCCCTACTTGCCATATTCAGAGGAAGGGATGATGAGAGGACAGCCAGGCGGGGAGTGGGCAAAGAGTGAAGAAAAGCAAGTTCTCTGTCACCTTGGACTCACCTGGTGTCACGTCAGTCCAGGCGGCTGCAGGAGCGTGGGTCTGCTCTGCCATTCAACTGGCTGTTCTTCCAAGCTCATCCATTTCCTTCCCAAGTGGCAGGTCCGTCAGAGGGTAGGGAGAAGGTCCCGACTGGCAGCACCTCATCTCCATCCTCGCCACCGTCGGGCTGACTGGTATCACACGGTGAGCCACCCGGGACCAAGAACGCCCCCTCTTGTGTGGACCCAGCGGTGGACTCCCCAAGGGCTGCCTGGCACGTGTTTAATTATTCATCGGTGTACTTGCCTGTCTCGCTCTACCCCTCGGTTGTTTTGTCTTTCCCTAAAAATATTTGTTTGAAATTCTGTGACCAAAGACTGAAAAAGAAAATAAGGCAGGATATTAAAATGAAAATTTTTTAAGGAGGTTGAGATGTCAAGATCACTTTTATTAGAAAAGTTTATGGGATGAAGCGACTGGTTATTTACGTAAACTGCACATAGCAAGCGTAATACTCCCAGCTGTGCTTCCAGTGAGAGATATTGGCTGCCGTAACCTGGATTTAAAATACCTTCTACTTAAGGCAGGACAAATTCATTTTAATTAAAATTAACGGATTTTTTTTTCTCGATTGCATTTTAACACACACATACACACTCACACACATCTGTGTTCAGAATTGATAAAGAAAGAACTCTGGTTAAATAATCCACTTTTGTCTGACAACGGAATCCGTTATAGAGGTGCAAATATGCAGAAAGCTATTTGGAAATGCATCCTAGTAGTTGTCAGGTTTTATTATGCAGGAAGGTGTCATGTTTGTTACGAAGCTGAGTGCAGATGGCAGAGTGGAAGAAATGGATCACTAATTTTAACAATGATTAATGAACAGAGATAGAAAATGAATTACATTGGACTATCGGAGGCAAGAAATATTTTTGTGAAAATTTTGACTCATCTGCTGTGCTGTTCTCTGCAAATTATTTTCAGAAATTCTATATGTTGTCAACAGTTGACTGCATTTTCCATTACTGTCTATTTCTGTTCTTAAGTACTTTTGTGTTATTAGAGATACATAATTTCAAAATACCAATACATTCCTGATTACTTAGAGAAAATATATGTAACAGTGTGACTGTTCCATAGACGCCAGCCATAAAAGTCCTGTTTTATAATAATCTTTCATTCTTCCTCATTTTATCATTACATTAGGAATGTTGGATAAAAGGAAAGGGGGAGTGGGGACTCTTCTGGCACATGGAGAATAAAGAACAAATAGAAGTGGAGGGAGCAATAAAAATGGCCTGGTGGCTTCCTGTCGTCTGAAGCTGCCACCAGCCCTGTCACGGCCCTTTGTGTTCAGCCTGTGCCCTGGATCGGCCTCCGTGGTCCCCGCCCCCGGTCCTATCTTCTGTGGGTAAGGTCCCAGGAAAGCTCCCTGCACAGAAGTTCTCCCAGTCCTGAAAGTTGGCCCAGATTTTTTCCTTTGGTAGACCTTACCTCTTGTCCTGTCCTCGCCTGCCTTGTTTTCTTCATTAGCCGTGTGTGTGTGTGTGTGTGTGAGAGAGAGAGAGAGAGAGAGAGAGAGAGAGAGAAAGAGAGAGAGAGAG